>JAPMOR010119363.1:346547-386852 GCA_026543865.1 Argiope aurantia | reverse complement strand
GCATAATCATAAATTTATGAAATCAATAATATAAAAGATTCATTCGTACAGTTGTCAACAAAACAACACAATAAAAACATGGAACAACTCTGTAACTTTATAATTTATTACAGCATCATTATTAAGTTGGTTTCCGATGGAAATGGCTTAAAGATACAGATTAGTTTAGACAGACAATTTGATTAACCGAGTTAATTAACTACAATCTCGAATATTTCTCATCGCCAAAAATTAAACAATTCGATTCAGCAGGGTTTTTTTATGTACGTGTATCAAATGTCGTTCCGAAATTCGCAATACTTCTTCAGATATATTTAATTATACTTGTGGAAAACTCTACCAAAAAGAGCTAACTCATATATTAAGTAACTTTTAGCTTGTTAAAAAAAATGTTTACGGGAATTTCGGAATAAACAGCACAATTCATACATATCCTTAAAATATATATTAGTAGGATCTCGAAATTATAAACATATTTCTTTTTATTTAATTATTGAAGTACTTCCCTTACTTTTTAAGCCTATTCATCATTTAGCCTTTTCAGCTGATCCTACCCTTAGAAATTAAAAGCCATTTTAAATTTTATGGAGAAGGAAATACGTTATTTCATCCATTAAAAAATATTGTTGATTGGCGAGGTTCGAATTCCCTAAAAATATTTCAAGCAAATGAAATAATCGGTGTTTATTAAATGGAGGGAATTTTATTTTCAGGTGGAAATGATTGTTAATCGGATAGGAGATTTACTAAGTTTCATAAAGCTATTTTATAATAAAAATATCATACATTTGACTTTTAAATAGAGTTCATTTGAATTACTTCAATGCTCTAAACAATGTTTAAATATTTATCAGATAACACAATAACAATAAAATTTTAGATTATGAAAATATTACGGAAGTAAAAGTTAATAAGTGGAATGAAATTCAACTTATATTGCTAAAGAACTATATGAGGATAATATTTCTAGTCATGAAACAATATTTGAAACATATTTTTTTCTTGCCTGCTCATGAATCATACAAGGTAAAGAACTGTAGCATTCAAACAAATTCACCACTCGATTTCAGCGAATCTAAATATGGCTACTCTGAGCTCGGGGGGGGGGGGGTATTTGAAATTACATGAGTTTGTCATTACATCAAAACTATTCATTTGAATGATATCCTCCAAAAGAAGTCTGCCTATCTTATCACCTAAATTTATTCGAACATAATAAATAAAAATAACACGGATGAAATTTTGTACAGGCTTAATCATTTGACTTGCATATATGTGTCAAATTTTGAATTTCCTGTTCTATTAAAAATATTGCCTCCGTCTGTCATTCGTAGATATTGAAAAATGATTACTCATAAATGCAACATGCTAGAAACGTGAAAGTTTGTAGTTACGACATCTCAACTGTTTTTTATTGAATTTTAGATTTAATTAATCAAAGAGATGAAATTTAAAAAGTATACTTAATTATCTGCTCTAAACGAAGAAGCTTAAGAGAAGAAAATGTTGGTAGCATACAGAAAAAATGTGCAGTTTAGAATCATAAATAATGAATGAATGCTCAATATTAAGCCATTGAATATATAAATAATAGGTACAACTTAATTTCCTTATTTTAGAATTAATAAATTGGTTGAATGGTAAAAAATGGTTCGGACTTCCTTAGAATTTTATTTTGCTTACTTACAAAAGATAACTGCTGGTTAAGAGTAAAAATTGATTAAACATTCCTACAATCAATATGACCTGTAGTCAAATTTTATAAGGTCTGAAAGGAAAAATAATTTTTTTACAGCAAAGTTCATGTTAAATTAAAATCGTCTGCCGCGATTATATAATGGCTGTTGAAGTTCATGAAGAGTACATCTCATAAATAGAAATGTTTAACATACAGTCCCACAAAAAGTGGGCATTGCAAATCAACTGGGATTTTCCCACATTCTGTGAATATTTAGAAACCTAATGATAGTTTAGCTATAGGTATTTTTCAATTCCCTATAACTTTCAAAATTATCATCAGAATTCCATAAATTTTATTGGAAGATTAATTTCATGATAACAAATCGATCTAGCAAAAAACACTGATAAACGTAATAGAAAAATTCTGAGACAGTAATTAATTAAGTTGGTTAATCAGCTTGTTGATTGAAACAATTTTGTAAAACCGAGTCATTTCCATTGGCATCAAGTTTCTGAAGATGTGATAATAAATATAAAGTAATGGAGTCATTCCTTTGTTGTTGTTGTTGACAACTGCATATGAAGAGAACAATATAGATATTTCCAGAAAACGGTTTTCTTTTTGTTTTTGTTGAACCAGTTAAGAAGAGTAAATTTTCACCTGCCTTTTCTTTTTGCATCAATTTTGAATTTCTATCTGATTGATATCACTTTGCAGAATTTGTTCTTAGAATACAATGTTTTCAGAGAAAGTCATTTTGCGTTGACTCAAGTTACTTGGAAATGACATTATGATTGTTTTAAAAACTTAAAATGGTTCAATATTTTCCTCAAACAAATAAATAGAATTAATTCTTAAAATCAAATTAACTTGCAATATTTAGTCTTTTCTTATTAACTAAATAATAATAAAGCCACCAATATGTTCAAAGCAATGATCCTGTCAAGAAAAGTTGGGTAAAGTCAGTTTTAACCAGGATTAACAAAATTTCAGAATAAGTCAGTTTGTTCAGCAAAATAATGACAATTTTACCATACAGAACAATAATTAGCACACATTTTCTTTAAACATATACCACTGATTTAAAATAAAAACATCATGTAATACTATCTTATGGAACAAAATGTCCTGACAGTGTCAAATTTCCCTCCTTTCTAAAAGATAAGTTCATGACTGAAAAAACAGGACACTCAGGTGCAATAAACAATTGCACCTAACCAAAAAAGCAAGATGATAATAGTTTGAACATTGGAAAATTTTTAACAATTGCTAAAAGAAATTCTACATTTCATAAGATATGAAAAAATTATTTATATAAAATTAAAAAATTATTACACATATTTCATATGCAATTTTATTTTCATTTTTAAAACGCTGTATTGTAATACGACGAGATTCAATGAGTTGATATCTGTAATTTTTATTATTATGCTAACTCATAATTATGCTCCCTCTACAGACCAGTTGGAAGTTATGGCTAATATTTTTTAAATCATTTTGCATTGCATTTATTTCTGTGAGTGGATAACTATCCTTTTTATGCAATTTTCAAGATTAATTCTGATAAGATGTGTTCGTGAACAGTATTCATTCTGCAGATGAAATTTTAAAAAATCAGGAAGAAAAGTATTGTAATATAGCAGCTTTATTAATGGTAATATTTATGTATCTGTTACAATTAAAGTGCAGAAATCGGTTAATGTGCAGATTAGCAAGCTAATCTTCACATTAACTAGGCAATCCATTAAAGTGCATAAAATTGTTTAATTTTTCAAATTACCAAGGTACTCTGTGAAGGTGAGATGGGTGGGCATGTAACATAGTAGTAGACTTATTAACTGTACCTGGTTAGTATCTAACTGTAACTGCTATACACCTATTGCTTTGTATAATTGAAGTTTTCTGAGAATAAATCGGGTTAGTGGTCTTTAGAGGTGCAATTCTTGAAATGGTTTTAAAAAACACACAATAAGAAGACAACATACAACAGATGTCACAAGGTTCCCATTATTCAAATATAATATGTAATAATCAAAAAAATTACAGGGACAGACTTATGAACAAAAAGAAATTCACCTAGATGATCCTGTTTTTTCACAAGAACAAGTTTATGCTGCCTTATCAAGATGCTAGAATTCCAGCTACTTTAAAGTTCAAATGAAAAATTCCACACATAGTAATGTTAAATGACAACAAATATTCCACAAAGAATGTTGTTCATAAAGAAGTTTTCTAGTTCACAAAGACAAGGATCTTTATTATTTACTTTTAATGTTACTATATATTTACATCTAAAGATTCCAATAAATAATTTTTGTTTTGTTTTCATAAGCATTCCATCAATGTGCATGAGATCTCCTACAACAGCTTTTGTTAGCTAATCGGTGACAATCAGATATGAGATATTGTTAACAGGATAGCAACCCATCATGTTCTCCATAAATTTTATACAATCTTTTTTGCAAAGATGAATAAGTTTCAACTATAAAAATAAAGACGAATCATAATTTTAAAAATAAATCCATGATCAATGAAACAACTTTCATTCAGCATATTTAAAATATTACTAGCTTTTTCAAAAGCAAATTCCATTTCAAGTATTCAGTACAGTGCTATAATAATTTTATTTCAAGACAAAACATATGGAAAAAATATTAATCAAACTGCAAATTTTGATGATTAATTCTTATACCAAAAACGTTTCTTAATACACATTGGCAAATATACTAATTAAAATTTAGTTAGTAAAATTTAGGTTAGTTTAGTTTTTTAGTTATCAAAGAAATGAAAGCACCAGAAAAATTTTATTAATTATTTTTTATATGCCCAGAACAAGTCTGTTTAGACGGATTTTTGTTACTTTTAACAATACATCAGATTAACTAATGAAACTTGTTTTAGAAAATCTCACGCACATTTGCTTGAAAGTTTAAGAAATTTCAAAAAACTATTTGCATTACACTTTATTTGTAAATATACAATAATATTAAAACTCAACAATGAAAATGTGGAATACTATGAAATAAAAAAACTTCATTATAAAAAGCATTATTTGTGAAATATCTGTTGCCATTTAATAATAATCCTTGTTGTGGGGATTTTTTAAATTTGAATTTTAAACTGGCTCAGATTGCAGTATCTTCATAACATAATGTAAAGGTGCATATGAGAGAAAAGAGGCTAATTTAGGTGATTTCTATTAGCTCAAAGTTAATGTTTTGTTGATGAACATTAGATAGAGCTAAACCAATTCTGAGCAATAAATTAAAGTGACTGAAATGCTTATTCAACAGACTGAAATTTCCATCTCAAATACTCATGTTTCTAGGGGATCCTTTGAATGAAGATAGCAAAATAACAAGAATACCACTTTTAATGCAAATGTTTGCATCATCATTCTATAAATAGTCTGTAAATCCTTGGTATAATTCTATTCTCAGATGCTGCTGGCGATTTCTATTAAAATTCCAGGTTGCTCTGTTGCCGCTCACAAATAAAAGTTCACAATCCATTGCAGGGTCAACTCTCTGGCACTAATGAATTCATCTTATACAGAAGTTCATGCTGCTTTGTACTGGACATTGGCTCTTCTGCGATTTGAATGTGCTCTATCGAAAGCTTCCTAAGTCCAAATTGATTGCTACCCAAGCTCACCAAAAGGAAACAATAAGACTTAGGGTCTAAGTTGAGCAAAGAAGGTTAATGTTGATGCCCTCTGAGGGATTTTCTGGGTTCAAAGGATATACATGAGTAATACAATGAAAAGGAGGTTCACTGTTGTTGTTGTTGACGAATGTCATTAATATTTCATTATATCTAGGTGTATTGCATTGTCCAATCTACAGTCTCTTTTAAACACCATATTCACTAGAGGATTATATTCACCAGTAGTATAGGCTTCTTTGAGTGCTTGGGCTTCGATTTCACAAAGCATTTGATAAGTATCACACTTATTACACTGATGGAAAAATTGATAAATTTGATTAAGCAGAAGTTTTAAGCATGCTTCATTAGCAGGATGTGAAATTCTTACTTCATTTGCTTGACTACAGTCTATCACATAAAGCTGAACATACTAAGGAATTTTACAATCAACTGGTCATAGATAGCTAGTTAGCTGAAACAGTTGACCATGAACTTTAAACATGCAAGGTCCTCTTACATTCAAATCATCTAATTTTGCTCTCATAGATGCAAAAGAAACTACATTGATGAAGGGACTAATAAGTTTGCAAAAATTTGATTAGTGGGGATATTCTATATTACTCAATGAATCTTTTAAAAAGTCTAGGAAACTGTAACAAGGGCTACATAATCTAACTTGTATTTCTGGCACATTTATTGTGTAACCACACTCACCAAGAAAGTTTTTTGTTTTACAAAATTCAAACATTATATTTCAAATCGATTTGCACAAAAATAAAGAAATTGATTCACAATATCTTAATTTTGCTGCTGATGAATACATTTACAGTATTCAACCAAACATGCAAGCAGCTTTTTGCCTTTCTTCCTGTGTTTTACTTCTATGTTCTCCTTCTGTACAGAATTAATCTTGTTTACTGTCTCTTGGGGTTATATCGTCCTCCTTTGCAATTCTCTCACTCTCACTAATCTTTGTTTCCATGCAGTAGGATCTTCAATAGATAATGTTCACAAACTTGAAATTAAAACTAATCATTAAAATTGGATTGAAACAAATTGTGATTTACTAATAGAAAAGAAAATGTTAGACCAAATAGGGGGAAAAAAGAAGAAAAAGAAAAAAAAACAACTAAAGTAAAAAATGCTGAATAGAAGAAAAAAAGTAAGAACTTCCCATGAAGTGAGAATATAATGAAAATTGTAAATAGCTGATTGCTTTTGCTGCAAACCAGCATTAAAAAACACGATTTTTATGATCCCATAACTAATTATTACTCCTTCGCACACATAAAAAACAAAACTGTCTGAATTGCTAGACTACAAAACAGCATTAAGGATACCTAGAGATGATTCTTATAAAAAGCATTGTATAAAGTATTGAGAGCATGCGATTTCTCCGATAGTTGACTACAATATGGAGAGTCAAATGGCGGACTATATCAAAAACAAACTAATTTTCATCATATAATGTGACGAAAGAAATAGTAATTAGCTTTAGTAAAGCATGATAAAGAGTTCTGGATTTTGCACAAGATTAATTTAACATCGTCACATTTTTGGATCTTTTTTTATGTTTAAAAAAACAAATGTAAATGTTCTCCAGCTGTTTTATATGAACAATGAGGCTTATAGTTAGAAACAAGCAATATGTGCAGTTATAAATTAGAGAACTTTGAAATTTCATAAATTCCCTTATCTGACAATGCATGTCCTAAATGCAGTTTCCTGCAGCACATATTGCACCCACTCGATGCATACGAGAGTAAATTAAAATTAAACATTTACTATAAATTTTTTTATTACTTTTAGATAGTAGCATAAAACATTTATAACACAATTGAAACAAGTATGACACAGAGTATATGAATGAGGCTTCCAAAGAATTCTAAGCAGCAAGGAAAATATAGAAATATATGGGGGGGGGGAAGATGGACAGGTACAAAGTAGACAAGAGGAAAAATTAATTGTTAACCAAACTTTATCAACCACACACAAATTAATTCCACTCTATAATAATAAGTTTTGTTAGAAGTTAAGTAACATGTTAATATTATAGCCATTTTCAATGCTATAATTTCACAGCATTAAAGTTTTTAAATTCTCTCACAATAAACAAAACATTTTTATGAATTGTTATAACCTTTTTGTCTTGAACACTTGTATCATATTGGCACAAAGCTAATCTAGTCTGGAAGAGTCGGTCCAAGTTAACTCAATATAGTATAAACCTCATCAAGTCAAATTTTCATAACATTTGACACTGGTATTTTATTTATACAGACTTGGTAAAATAACAAATTTCACCCTAAGATGTCGATTAAATTTATAATTACAGCTATAAAAATTTTCAAAAATTTATTTAAAAACCATAAACAGAACTTTTTAAAATTACTCAAGGAGCTCTCCTAATTGAGCCAGAAGACATGTCATTTTTACAGCGTTTCTTTGTGTTCCTTCATGTGATACATTGCAGGTAAAATACTAATGCACAAAAGTTGCTGTAAAAATTTAAATAAACATATTATTTCCTTTTTTTTTCAAAAAGTAAATATTTAACATTTTGTAAAAATTGATTTCATGAATAGTTAGTTGGTGTTGTTGTATAATACAAGTCAAAATATAAATTTGGTGTGATAATGGGTTAATTGAAAAAATAATTTAAAACTTGCTTTTCATTAATTCTACAATTCAGTTGAAAACAAAAAGCCTCATTTATACTTCAATGAAAATAAATATGAACACAAACCTGAAGAAAGATTACAGTAATGAATCTGAAGTAAAATATTTCAATCAGTAGTAAGATAGGTTTATCATTACATGTTTGAAAAGATATAATTTAAATGAGATATTTCACTTTCAAATAGAAAATAACTTCTTCCATTGGGGGGCACAGGTTTCACTTTTGTCAGAAAGTTCACTACTGGTATGTACAGAACATAAGCATTTCTTGGATATGAGAATGATATAGATGGCCCAGATGGATGACGAAAAGGAATTCTTATTTCATAAAGTTTTTGTAAACACCCAAGCTCTCAGTCAGTCCGCCATTCTTTTTCCCAACCCTGCAAATCATCTTAAAAAGTATTTCAGATTTGCTAATTCATAAATATTTTTACGTAGTTTGGAAAATGAATACAGGGAATTGTTGTGCTATTTGGGTAATCAATGTTTGATCAAAGTGATTTTTAAAGAATAATTCTATTAAGCATATTTTTCTTGGGTTGAGTAATCAAAGTCTATGCTAGTAATATTTTCAAACGCCCATTTAAAAAGTTGTAGTGGAGTTTGATTTTCAAAGTTTTGCAAATTAATGCATGTCTCTTTCATTTTACTACATCACATATTCTGTTGCAAGTGTTTATGCACTGTAGAAAAAAAGTGCCACTTTCCTATTACTTAAAAAAATTTTCTCATGAAAGTAGAGGTTCAAAAAGCTTTTCTTATTTTTGTATTGGTCAGTAGACCCATTTGAAAAATGAAAAGTTGTTTGGAAGTTTTTGATATAAGTAAGAGCTTCTGGGGCGATTCGAAAAATTTCGGCAAATAGTCTCCAGACAAATTTACAGAGTTGCAATTCAAAACCGAGTTAACATACACATATTGAAAAAATTTGATATTTTGCCAAATCTACATAAATAGCACACCTAGACCAAATCCCGTGAAAATCTGAGATGGAGAGAAAAATTTTGTTTTAAAATTGCATTGATTTGAATTGGAACAAGCTAAAATCTCACCATATATGACTTTAATTGCATTTGTTTTACCCTTTTCAGCATTGCCTTCCATGGTATATACTAGATATTTCACATTATAAGATGAAATTTTTGTAGAAACTTTTCTAAAGCTAAACTACGAAGGTCGGCTTATGTACGGATACACTAATCTTGCAAAAAATGTAGGTAGTTTTCCTAGTAGGTAGATGAGTGCAAATAATAAATCATTAAGTATCATCAAACATGAACTTTTTATTTTCACAGTTTATTTTAATTAATTTTAAGGAAAAAGTAATTTTAAAAGAAATCAGTTATTTGTTTTGCTGCAGTTAGTCTGTTCGTGAATAAGATCTGTTTTATTTTTGAAAGACCTGTAGTTTGAAATTTACTGCATTAGAATGTCACTTCCTGCTCATCTTTCAAATAAGAAATAAGACGCTCTGGCCGGAGGCAAGGTCTCAGCTTCAGGACCAGAGGATTCCAGGTGTGATATCCTACTTCACCGAAGAGTAAACGGTTCCAGTGCACGTTAAATCCGTTGAGGCAAAATGTCCTTCCTCAGCTATGGTGGAGAAGTTTGGAGAATGGGTTGTCAGCTCAAGTTTCGTCTCGTCATCTGACCGCAGTTCAAACTTACGAGGTCTACCTCGAAATAGCCATAGTATTGCTTTAATGCGGCGCAATAATTATAACCAAATAAAATATAAAATGACTATATAATCACATCATACACAAAACAGCAAATTAATGGAAAAAATGTGCAAGCTTCAATATGGTTATCAAACTGAAAACTATCACAGTTGGCATCTGATATCTTACTTTACTGAGACTTGATTGGGAAAATAGGGTTACCAAAGTTAATATTATCGTCTTTGGCATTTGACATTTTATTTTACAGAGACTTGACTGAAAAATATTTTACCTATTTTACCAACTTTGCAATATTTTTAACCTTATGGTGACATATTTCTACATCACAGAATTTTTTTCTTTCAATTTATTTCGGTTTATATACTGATTTTGAATTTTGAGTAAATTTTTAAAGAAAAATCGCTCTCTTCGGGCATATTCGGAAATATATGGTACATATAATCATACATAGATAACTGAATGAAATATTTATTTTGAACGATAAAACTGCTACTTGGACTGTCCCTTATGCATCATACTTATTCAGTGCAACAAAATATTGCATTTTTTCCGCAAAATATAATACTTAAAGAAATGCTAATCTCTGTTACATACTCTGAATAGTAACTGCTGTTCGAAGGCGAGGAGCTGTGTCTATGCCTCCTTTCAGGCGTTCTTGATCTTCGCCGTGGAAATCGTAATGGAGACATTTCCATAGATTTTGTATACTGCCTTCTTTCATAAATTGTTCTTGATTCCGCATTCTGATCAGCTTTCTTTGACTGCCAGTTACTATGATACCTAAATTCGGATCTGTAAAATAAAGTAATATAAACATGAGGATGTCAGTTATAGAAATATGTTAATTTTATAGCTTTTTTGTATTTTAATTCTATTTCTGTATTTTTTCTTAACAAACCCTTTTTACTCTTGAGCATAAATCCAAGCTTAAAATATTTTTAATTTTTCGAACTGTTGATGAAAGTTCATTGGATGCAATGGTTGGGAGACAATAATTGCCGCTTAAATGCACAGTCAGAGTGGAGAAGGAAGAAATCTTTATTCACAAGATGCGAGCAGTAAGTATTCAGATAATTGAACTGTCATCAGCTTGATTAACAGTTCCTTATATACAACTTAAGGATGAAATATTCAAATTATGTTAATCTGCAATGCCATAAATTTACATATGTTGGAAAGTAAATATAAATAGTACAAAAAAGCAAAAGCCTTCGCTAGGGCTCGAACTGATGACCTGATATAATCGTAACCAAAGACGCATTCACTAGGCCTGAGCGACATACTAGGATTTTATCGAAAAGCGCGAATATATAATTTTCCTGCTGCGTGACCGAAAAGAAGAATCTTTTGAAATCGTAACTTAGATTTATTTCACCACAGGAGGCATATTATGTACAAGAGAGAAGCGATGATAAATTGACGTCTGCTTGTATCGTGATACAAGAGCAAAGTGACAGATTTTTTTTTTTTTCCCTTCGTGATTTTACCATGTGATCTTGATAGGGATTTCTTTCACATTTGTAGACTTAAGAAAGGGAACTTAGGTATCTTTAAATGAATGTTTTATTCATTAGGAATTTTTAACCCTTTGATTGGAATGCAAAACAATGCTGAAGTCATCAATTTTTATCAGTTGTCTAGAGTGTGTGTTAAAAATAAATAGTGGGTTGAATCAGGAAATTAATTAAGATGTAATTTAGACTTAAAAATATCATTACACGCTTTGAAATATTTCAATGCTATGCAAATTTACTTTTACAAATCTGGTAACACATGTGAAATGTGTTTCATTTTCAGATGTATAATAAATTGTTAGGGTTTCCTTAAAACAAAAGTAAAACATTTACAAAATAAAAATTTCAATATTTTTTTTTCTCTTTTTAATACAAAGGTGTTATTTAAATTAAGAAAAACAAATAAAAGCGATGATGATCACAAATGTAACTCATAAGACGATTTTGTTTGAAAAGTTAAATAAAATATTTAAAAAGTAATGGTTATTTACTTGCTTATTAAACACTCCTCAGCTTCTAACTTCTAAATAGAACTTTGCAACTTCACAAAATTTTCAAGATGCAGGAATTAAAAATAAAAATGAGGAAACATTACCAAACCTCACTTAGTAGTCAAAAACGGCAGTATTCACCAACATGAGTAACCCATTCACTTATTCTCAATATTAAAACAACTGTAAGTAGAATTTTGCAGGATTGGTTCGTTTACTCACTCACTAAAACAGGCAAGTTATATTTTATTCACGAATTTTAATTTAATTATTATTTTAAGTATGTGTTGAGCAAAAAAATGCTTTATTTTACTAATCCGGAGATCATAATATTTATTAATTTAAGTATTAATAAAATAAACTGTATAAAGAATTTTCGAATATGAAGAGATATAAACATTGTTTGATAATGGTATGAAACAGCAGCAATTATTGTACAAGTACTAATGAAATTTTAATGCTAAGGATTATTTTTTTAAAAATTGTTTTAAAATATTAAAGGTTGAAAAAAAAAACTTTTCAGATAAGTAAACAGGTTAAAACAATTAAATATGTCTCATTTTCTGGACAATCTTAAATATCACAAATAGTTCCTAATTGATAAATGAAAAAAGGGAAGATTTTGTTTTGATTCAATACAAATCGGTTAGTGCCTCCAACAGGAAGGCTTACAAAATTGCTATAATATAAAACGATACATGGTATCCCAAAGAGAAAGAAACGAGACTTAATTCTTCACTTGTTAGAGAAAAGTGGGCAAGTAAATTAGAAAGTAGTTCAAAATAAGATGCTTGAATAAAAGTGTTTTCCTGTTAATTTAGTTACACCTTTTAAATTTTTACGCGACCCCTCTTATAGATTTGGTTAATTGGAAAGTCCCCTCCCCCATGCAACAAGATCATTAGAAAAATCGCATATTTTTATAACTGTATCGTTAAAGCCAAATGAATTAGGATACAGGGGGGCAAGACCTATGCCATTTTTTGTATCGCTTAAAACGCTGTTTCTCCTGTAAAAATAGGGTCCGTATACAAATTGATATTAGGAATTTTTTAGATGAAAAATGCTACTGCATGAATAAAAAAAATCCCTAATGCAATGCCTTAAATGAAGCTTTAATACGCAGAAATAAATAGTGATCTGCCTATGCGAGCAACGGAACACATGCGACCTTCAATTTCATTATATACAGTCTCGCAGATGAAGCACATAATAAATAAAAATAATCATGCATACAAATAGATGACATTTTATAAAAAGTATATTTTAGAAAGATCTTATGATTTTTTTTAAAACCTGGTACACATAAAAATGTTAACGGAAAGTAATACAGAATATATATTTAGAACTTAGAATATGTTTAGAATTCAGCATCTGTGTGAAAAGCAATTTGAAACTTTCTAGTCCAACAAGTTGATGTTAAATAATAAAAATTAAATACAAAGCTCACAGGACAAATGGAAATCTGTAGATCTCGTTAATAATGTTATGTAAGTTTTATTTTCTCATAATTATGCCTTGTCATAATACCAATGTTTACATTTATTAAATATTTCACTGTTAATTAAAATTACAATTAGCAAATTATCAGTAAATTCATGCAACACTAAAATAATAACATCGTTTAAAGATTAATAATCATGTTTCAACATTTATTATATATTTTACGTAGCTATAGTTTATAATAATATTTTGACATATATCTGCAAACATTTCAGTGATTCTCGAGTTACAGTCTTTAGCAGAAAATGGGGAGGGCCATAAAAGCAAGCAGCAGATCAAGGTTTCCATAGTTGGCGCATTAGCGTGGGAATATGTCTCGAGCATTCAGTTCAATTTTTTTTTCAGCTTGTATGATACGATATTTGAGAAAATAAAAAGTCGCGGCGAATGTAATAATACTACAGTTATATGGCTGAATCAATCATTTATCTTATGATTTAATTAATTAATTATCATGTGATTAAATTAATTCAACATTACTATAATGAATCAAGATAGCTGGTATTTGCATATACAGTTTCAGACTTTATATAGATCCCCGGGAACTTAGTGAGAGGAGGGATGTTGGGGTGACACCGCTCCCCCTAGATTTGTTTTCAAATTGGTAATATTTGAAAGGAACTCGAACGTGATATTTTATTCTGCATATCGATGACATTTGGATAAATACGATTACATTGTTAAGAGAAAACAGTAAAATGCTCAAGTACTTCCTTCCGAAAAGTAATTCAAGTTGTTTTTTTTAATATGTGTTGCAACTTTATTGAAATAATTTAATCGAAAGAAAAAGCCATTGCTTCTTTAATTTTTAATATATAAATGTCGTTTCTATTATCTTTAAACTATACAAATTTTCGATTTGTATAAGCTTAAATTGATGCATCAAAATAAGAGAAACTGGACAAATTTTCGATTACTAAACGTCGGCTAGTTAATAATACAAATATTAGCTGCGCTGATTCAATGCAAGTTACGAATGAAATGAAATGTTAGCCCTAAAATTAAGAGAGAAGATCGCATAGTGTTCCTGAAACCTGTTATGAAATGGGAAATGCTTTCTTGCCATGCCATTAAAAAAAAATTGAATACTATATCCCTTAGATTATAAAAATTCCTCGAGTATTGTTCAGTTTTCTTAAATTTTCCAAGCATTTAATTTACAGTGACATTTAGCTAATTAAATTAATTGGTAATTCGATTTTTTTTTCTCTTTATCCTTTTAAAATCATGTCAATATATCGCCTACAGTTCGAATATATTTTGGGTTTTCGATGTATAGATTAAAACTTGCATTCATTTCTGAATTGTTTTTATTATTTAAATACATCCAATCTCCGAGTCCTTAATGATTTTAACACAATAACTTAAAAAGTGCTAATTTCATTCAAAAGTTCGAAGAACGCTTTACAAGCAGTTAGCGAGAACAAATCTTCAGCAATGCAAAATTCCAAAGCTTTTTTTCTCTACACCTTTAATTTTTCGACTTCCTGGGAATGAGCATTAATTCAGAGTTGTTATATATCTGCAAATTTAATATTAAGACCACATACTAAAATTCACACATTCAGATTCATAGATCAAAAGTTATGAAATTTTTTATATTTCCTTATATAATAAAATTCAATATTATTTAAACCAGGTGAAATTTCATGTTATTACACATTGGCTTTCAAACAAAATCATTTTTTCAGAGATATTTTTGTCTTAATTCTATCAAAAACAATGTTAAAGAATTTCTAACTTGAATATTAACAATCTATAATATTGAAGCATAAAAAATATTTAAGCATCATAAGAACCGTTAATAGAGAAAGTTATATATTCTGAAAAATCAGGATACAAATCATGAAGGGGGGGGGGAAACCCACAAAGCTGATAAATGTCCAATTTTATTACAAAAAGTATTAAAAACATGTAAATTTAATGCTAATATAAAAATTAAAATTAATGCAGGAGTTATGTATTGAACATAATAGGAAAATCTCTGAAGAATTTATGAAATTCATGACTAGTCGGAATTTTTACCGACAAGATTACCGAAGTGCTAAAAGAAAGTGTGTCTAGAATATTATTTCAGTGCCGCTTAAGGTGGATTCGCTGTGATATTCGAAATCAGATTCGGCAGAGACAGTTGCTTCTGAATCGTCCTCTACAACGAAATTAATCTCGTCGTTAGTTTGTTGAACTAGATTGTCAATCTCAAATTACTTATTTTCAACCTTTTTAACATGGTCACAAAAACTCTTCCATTCATTTTTTGTCACATTTAAAAGTCCATTTATGGTCAGATCTCTTAGCGTTGTTATATTGAGCTCGCCATTAACATTTCTATCCCGAACATACCTTTTTGTGGATGCCCATGCCATTTCGATGGCATTTAAATCACAATGATATGGCGGAATTCTTAAGACATCATGACCATTTGCTTTTAAAATTTCATAACACAAAACCGGATGGAGGGGTATGCGATACAACTAAATCATATAAGTCAGGCTTACGTATATTAACATCAAATGGAATATTATGTTCTTCTAACCATTCTGATAACTTTTTCTTTATGGAATATTTTGAAGGTACAGGATTTAACACTTGTGTGTGATAAGAAACGTTGTCCATGCAAATCACACAATGTGGTGGAATATTAGGAAGAATTTTTTCTTGCAGCCACTTGGAAAAGTTATCATAGTTCATTTATTTAGCCATGATAATCTAATTTGGCTGTTCCGAACTGAAAAACTAAGCCTTCTCCTTCTATAAAATCCTCCTGGCTTCCTGCATGAACAACAATCAAGCCTTTTCCAGCAGTTTGTTTGGTGACAGCTCCAATCTTGTCGAGCTGCCAACACTTCCCAAATGACAAGTTGCTATCTATCCAAGTTTCATCTAAATAGATAACTCGTTTACTATCCCTGAATTTTTTAATATATCTTAAATACCTGTACCTCCATTGTACGATGTCAGGCCTTTCCATGACAATTTTCCTTTTATCTACAGATCGTTTCCATTTAAAACCAATTTTCTGTAGAACACGTCTTAGTGTTTCCGTTTTCAAGGGAAAATTGATCTTTTCCTTAACAGCTGGCAGAAGAGTTCGTAGAGAAGGCACTTCATTTCTGGCATAAAATTCGCTGACAGTTTGTCTTATAACACAAAAGTCAAAATTATCCAAACTAATAGAAAAACAAATTAATTTTTCGATGCGTCTTCGTTTTGAGGGAGACTTTACATTGCCAGTAATCTTTACTTCCCACTTTATACGATTAACAGTTCTAGTCGAAACACCGGTCGCTTTCGCAGCTATTTTGATCGGTTGGGAAAGTGGGATGCTTAATTGATTTTGAGAACATTCATTTTCAAAAAACCTCAAAATATTCATAACTGTTTTCCTTTCTTTGGAAACGATGCAATTCCCAGGCATTATGACACTGATATTTAAATGAATTTAGATTAGAAATATAAGAAATCGGAAAAGCAACAATAAACGCAAGCCACTCGCAAAGTCGTAAACAAATAATGACGCTTCACGAAGGAAACTTCTTTCGCCAACGCATGATTATAGCAACCTTGCCTCCTCTTGTTTCCAACAGGTTTTGAAGTGGACTCGTCCGAAGACGAACGCCAACAATCGTGAGGTGGACTATAACTTCTATACTAAGATTTGGATCTTAAAGAACTTTTAGTAAGAGTAACGTTGACATAACTGGGAATTTTTTTTCTCAAAAATTTTCCCATTTAGCTCCAATACATATTTGAACACTTTTAATGATGTAAAAATAATGTTTCCTTCTGTAAATATTTTTGAGCTCTCCAGTAATATTGATGAAAGCATCGATTATCTTTCGTTTAAGGTAAGATGTGTTTAGGGAGCGGGTATTATAAACAAGGATTCAAAACCAACCTCGGAAATAAAAAAAGTGGCTTTAGATGAAGAGATCTAGGGGTTTATTCTGTAGTTCTTTTCAAACCAATCCCTCGTTTATCAAAGTTTTCATTGAGCCAGTTTGTCACATAGCCTATTGTGAGGTGCTCCATCTTGTTGAAAATAAATACTTTTTATTAATGATAATGGTATACTCTTCAAAAATTGCTACTATAACATTTAAAATAAGCTGCACATATTTTGGAGCTGTAAGCGCACCTTTATAAAACAAAGGAACGTTCAGTTTTCACATCCCAGATGCCATCCCACTTGAACACAAAAAAATTTTCTGAAGTTTTTATTGGACAAAAAATGATTTAGTATTATCCCTATAATGATCATTGCGTGTATTTATTTCCCCATTTTCCGTCAACAAACATTCATCAGTCCACATAAAATTCTTAAGAAAGTTAGAATTTATGTCATTTTGGATGAAAAAAATAAATCTGATGGATGGAGTGCTTGAAGTTCATAAATGTAAAATGGATGCTAATTATGTTTTTCAAGTACTCTATCAATTGAGATTCTAGATAGTCCTGTCATTTCGATTACTTTCCGAATGCTCGTCCGTGGGTTGGCAGAAAAATATGTATCAATGTTAGTTTCTACATCTTCAGTGTACAATCGATTTCTCGCAGGGTCAGGTTTCGCATGAAATAAACAGGTAGTTCTTAATCATCTCACCATCCGATAAACAAATGTGCGCGAAATTTCAGGCAAATTCAGATTTCATAAACCAAATTGTTTAGAAAATTCTGCATTATTTTTATTTTATACAGAATAGATTATTGCAAATTCAAATAGTTCGTCATTTTTTATAAATTCCATAATACAGATCTAGTTTTGTTATGTTCTTAATTTAACAAAATAAAACAAAACATTGCTGGATGATTTCCAATCTTTATTTTGATATGTTGGTTATGCACAAGAAAAGTTTGAGTTTCCCTGAAAAGAAATTATTATGAGAACAAATAAGCAAATTGAAAAAGAAATCTCTGCATTTCACTGTCCAGTTCTTTTTTATTATTTATTTATTTATATTTAATAATCTATGAAACAGCCAAATTACAATTGAATGAAAGAAAATAAATCATCTGCGAGTTAATTTGTTACAATGTCATTTCGAAAAATTATGAAAAATTTGACAATAAATTACCTCCATGTATTTATTTCGTATCTTAATTTTTACAAATAAAAATGGCAGCTTGAATATATATATACAACCTTAAGACTACATAACCATGCCCCGAATCTGTTCTAAACAGGCAAAAAGTTACTTTAATGTAAATATCATATGTTACATCTTTTTATAACATGTCACAATTTTTATTCCTATATGGTCCCTATGCAGCACATTCAATTTTCAGTTAAGTATAATTCAATCAGTTTTAAAGATATGGGCATACAGTTTTTTTGTAATGAAGTTGTTGTACAAAAAATGAACGCTTTCTGACTGACTAAATTTCTCCAGAGGGGTCGCACAAAAATTTAAAAATTGCAACATTTGGAAAATTAACGGGTTTTGTTTACATGGTCTTATTTCATACTTTACTTTGAAGTACTTTTCAATATTTACATTGACCACATATCTCTAATAGATAAAGAATTAAACCATGTTTCAATCTTCTTGGGACACTTTGTATATATAGGTATATGGAGAGATAAATTTCATAAAGAAAAATAAATTAAATTTTAAATCATGTAATCTAATCTTGGACCATATACTATATCTTTGGTATAATTTTTAAAGCTTAAAATTTATGAATTGTACATGCACTTCAAGTAAAAATATTATTAATTTAAAAACATCCAAAAATAACAATAATTAATCATATTATTCTTATTCAGATTGTCAGAATAATGATATATATGTCCTCAAGTCAAAAGTTAATGACTGCTAACTCATTCACATTGGAAATTCTAAATATGTGTTGCAAATTAACTAATAGTATAAAGCTAATAAAATTATAAAGAAAGAAGTATTGTCAAAACATTCTTTCTCTTCTGTACAATAAAATTCAATAAAATTATATGAATTACAAATGGACGACATGTCTTTTTGTAAATAAACATTAAATTACATAAAACTTGTTATTTTTTAGAATTAGTTTTACCTTGTTTTTTATTATACTTTTAACAAATTACGGCTTCTTAATTGTATTATTTTAAATCTATATATCCTAACAATAACATATAAAAGAGTTAATTACTTTGATAATTAATGGACTTAATTTTCATTTGTCATGAGATAATGAACTAAGTTTGCTACTCTGAATTTCTTTCAGAAATAAACTGCCATATGATCTGCGCTAAAACTTGTATTTGAAAAATTATTCAAAAACATAAACATTGATCAAAAAATTTCTAAGTAAAAAATGCCCCCCCCCCATCACTTGTAGTGTTTTGAGTTATAGTCAAATTAATATCAAAAATCAAAGTTATTTTACTATGAAATTTGACTTCAAGCACTCTAAATTGAGGAAAAAATAAAAATAATCAAACAAGACAAAAGTAAAAGCAACAAATATAGAACAGTGAGGCTCAAAATGTGACATAAATGGACGTAATTATGTATACAGCAAATCATGCGATATATTTGGACCAAATAAAATCGCAATCGATGGTGGAGAAATACTTGATTAAAGACCGGGATGCAGAATTTGCATGGCAGAATAGCATTTAAATAACAATTGACAAGTGAATAAACTCACTGTTTGGTGAATACTTTTATTAACGTCACAGTCAACAACCATTTTCTCAAAGTCAAGTACCTGCAGACGAGCTAAATAGTCGATAGTTGTTGTATTTCATTCCTAATAAAATTATACTCAGCAGTTGTTAATCGAGTCCAGAGCGATGAAAGAAAAGGAGCTCCATGAGACACTTGCAACTCTCATTCATCTGCATAATTTCAAGTCGACAGACAGTGTGTTCAACAGCAGATCGTAATTGATAAGTTGTGACGCTTGGCACATGGAGCGTTATGGAGTTCTTTGTCATTCAACATCTCAACACCTCCACGACACACTACTTTTTAAGTGACCCCATAAGAAATTACACGGATTTAGATACGGCGAACGTGGTGATCATGGATTACGAAAGAAGCAACTAATAACACGTTCGTTTGTGAAGTGTTGTAGCAATAGCGTCTTCAGGGACTCTTGGATATGTGGGGGCGCACCATCCTGCATGAAAATGGTCGATGAAAGTACCTGCCTTTGCTGTAGTTGCGGCACCACAAACGTCTGCAGCATACCATGGTACCGATGGCGCGGAACGTGACAAGACCGCGTGCAGCTTTTTCCTAAAAAAAGAATGGCCCAAAGATGAATGTCACCGCGAATCCACAACAGACAGTCACCTTTGGAGAATGTAGGGGAAAATCAGTGTGCATCAGTGAACTTTCCAAATGCGGCAATTCTGTGTTCTGACTGTCCTATTGAGGTAGAAATGAGCCTCGTTGCTCCACATAATATTCCAAGGCCATGACAGATCAACAGTCATTCTGTTGAGAAAACTGACTGCGAATGAGAGACGTTGTGGCTTGTCCCTATCACGCAGCTCTTGGATATGGTGGATCTTGCATGGGAAGTGGTTGCATTATGTTTCTAAGCACTTTTCGGACGGTACTGTAAGAATAGCCTGCCTGTCGAGAAACTGCATGTGCGCTACTGCCCCCATCTCTGACGTCTCTGTCTGTGAGGCAACAGCTGTCTTGACGGCATCAAAAAGTACCGGTGTGACAGGTTTACGGCCTCTTCCAGGTTGAAGTCTTAATGTCTCCGTCGCTTCAAATCTCTTAATCATGGTCCGGATTCCTTTAGTACGCTGGTCCACGCCGTAGGTTCTTCACACAAAGAAATTCACGAACGGCAGCAGAAGCATTCTTCTTGCTTTCGTAAAAAAACTTCACCAATATCGCACGTTCAATTAAAGATACCGTCATCATTACAACCTTAACCATCGACATAAAACATGATAACATCTGCAAACGTTTCATACACTAACTTGTTTTGCATAGAGCTTCCTCTTCTTCACAAGCATGCAAATCTCGATATTCTTTTCCTAAACCGACAGCGTTTCCGGTTTTACGTTTTATTACTCATAATTCTTGTTTTGGATTGTTAATGTTGTTTATGTATTTCGTTTTGGCCGTTTACTGTGTTAACTTTACTTTTTTCCTGAAAAGGCGCCCTCTGGTGGACATTTTGGAACTTTTTTTTTTCCGAAACTTCGCGAGCGCATCTCGTGTATAGTCTATATACCAGATTTCGTTGCAATCCGTTCACCCGTTTGCGTTGTAGGGTGCTGTTTATAGGAGGAATTTAATTATAACCACCCTGTTCAATAATGATTTAAAATCAAATTTAGCAACTGAAAGTTTAGAAAAAAAATTTCTTATACCCATCACAGAAATAATTTCTATGACTTTTCATGCTCAAGAAACCTTGATTTATTAACTATGTAATAAAAGTAGAAAATAGGAACTGGAGTCATCCGAATCATCTAGCTTTGAAGATAAATTTTAGATTTTGTTTGATTTAGATTTAGACACTGCATAATAGTATTTATTTACTCATTTCTAATTCTTTTATATTTGCAGTGATGCATTAAAATCTTGATTAATTGAAATAAGCAAAGTGGCCTCATAACCACTTCAAGAGAGAAATAAACTGAGATAGGACACATACACAGAACTTTGCTTTAATCATACTTACTCAGAACTAGAGCTGTTATCAGAAGAATCCCTGAAACGTTTTTTACTGCGTTTATTTCGATAATTTCTCTGAGATCTAGATCTTATGGCACTTTTAGATCTAGACGGCCAACCTTTAACAGTAGTTGTTTCCTCCATTTTCGATTTGTATTTCTTATCATCCCAGTAGGTACTAGGAGACTCCTTTTCACTAGACCTAAGTAGAGATGGAGTTCATAAATTTCAAAAAGTATCATCACTTTCAACTGTAAATCAATTTTAACAGAAAATTCAATAACGAATTATATGATCTAGCTTAAATTTGCATTCTTAGAGAAGTAGATGAGGAACCTTAAATTTACATTTCCACTAAAAATGTTAAAAACAATCACTCTTCTCATGCTAAAAGTATATTACTTTCATGCCTCACAAAAATATCAGGTTTATAATGGTTACACATTGCATTTTTTTTTTAATTCATAAGTAAAAATTTTCAGTCTAAAATACCCAGTACAACTAAAAAGAAGATAAAGAAATGGAATAACAGTGAGGTACTAGGATAAGAAATAAAAGGAAGATTAAGAAAAATTAGTGCATGCATTTCATGGTTTTATAATTTAAAATTTTTACATTCATTTAAACCTATTGTGACTGAAAGACTGAAATTAAGAAACATATCCAAATAAAGCTAATATAGTAAAACTATATTGTCCATTAGTTTTCATAATTGAAAATCAATATCAGAGCAAAAACTTCATTTCAGGACGTAACTATGCTTCCTCTCTCTCCCTGTCAAGAAACATTTATGTTTTCATCCATTTTTAAAAAAAGAGCATATTTTTAATTAATTCTACATCTAATTTTGTTTCATCATCTTAAACATATATATTCATTAAGGATTTTCAATGATATATAAGTTAATAGTAAAAAAAAATCATGGTCATACCTAAAAAAACCATACTGTAAGACAAAATAAGTTAAAAACATTAATTTTTAAAGTATTAACTACACTCTAAGGGTATGAAATATGCATGAAGGAATAAAATAGAGAAGCGGCATGATAAAAAAAAAAAATACAAACTAGTTTACATAGAGGTCTATATTCTTAAATCTTATTAGAAAGCGCAATATGTTCTTTATGTTAACATAATAATTCTGGTTTGAAGAAAATAATGGGGAAAAGCCAAATTAAATCCAGGAAATAAAAGCACAAAAATGTATAAGCAATCTAAATACTAAAATATTAATGTATCATCTGAATAAGTGCAAAACCTCCATATATGAAAAATAATTAAAAAAACAATATGAATTATTCACCATGAACTCGATGAGCTCCGAGATGAAACCTGCAACCTTCTATTTTTGTTGCGGCCACGCCTTCTATGGCTTTCATATTTAGATTCATGATCATCTTTCCTGTAAGTTTCTATCTTTCTGGATCTTTCTTCTTTCCATACAGCTGAATTTCTAGATCTTCTAGGTGTTGATCCACTTCTATAAAAGAAAAATAACCAGAAAAAAAAACAGTAAGGGACAGAGTTTCACACAGATCACCTATTTTTGATGGATTTTTCATATCATTTCAAGACTGAAAATATTTCACAGAAAATAAACTTAATGCAATTAATAGTTTATTTTAAAGGCAATTAAATTACTTATAATAGAACCAACATGGCTTCTTTTAAAGGGGGAAAAAACACAAATACAATTGCCAATTTTGAATAATGAAGATACATATTAGTAACTATCAAAACTAAAATACCACACTCCAACACGCTTATTAGAAAGTTTTCTTTGAAATCCAAACCATGTTAGACAGAAATCTCAGCAAGGCTGACAACCTTTCAGAACACAAGCTTACATTAATTCAAGAAAAATACTAAACTATTACTTAATGGTCACAAGATAGGATAAGTCATTTTTTTGTGATTTGCCATTTTTAAATTTTTTAAAAAGAGAGTTTGAATACCTATTGCTCAAATGCATGCATAAAGTACATACAAATCAATTAGATGAAAGAAGGGGGGGGGGGGAGATTTCAAAACACCCACCAGATATCACAATAAATAAACAATAGGATGAGCGAATAAAATTTTGGAAAAACATTAATACACAACAATAACAGAAAACTTATAATACATAAAGATACATGGCAAACAATTTTCTATTTAGTTGAACTAAAACTGCATATCACTACAGTAATTGATTTAATATTACCTCAAATGCTAGAAAGTGACTCATTTGTACATCTGCAGAGGAAGTCATGATGTTTAATTAGCTTGAATAGAACCCCCGAGTTTTCTTCTTCACAGCAACAGAAATTCATAAGTAATCATACATGAGGTTTTCTTAGTATAAGCTAAAATGCCTAAATCCGCAAATGACCTTATAATTTGGAAAGCGATTGCATGTACATCTGAACGCAGTTCAAAGTTATGTCCTCCACCTTATAAAAGCCCATGGTAGACTAAGACAGCAATTTTATATAATGCAAAATAATAAAAGTAATTCTTGTGTAAAATAAAGCTGCAGTTTTTGGAATTCCACCCAAAGGCAGAAGAATTCTATAACGAACACCTTAGAACTACAAAAGTGTCTTTGTAATGAAACACTTTTGTTGTTTGTAATAATAATCAGTAACACACATTCAAATTACACATTTCTATGCCATTTTTTAGAGTCTGCTGTCTTGAAGATTTCTTGTTTTATAAATATTTTCTGTTAATATTAAGAGGAAAAATGTTTTAAAATTTCTACTAGGGATTGAGAAAGACATTGAAACTAGAGAAGTGAGTAGACAGACCAAGCACTTCAACTAATCCGAGACTTTGGTCCTTTGAGCAACGAGAGCATAGGCATACGCAATACAATTTTTTTTTCTTTCAATTTTCCTGTTTTTTTTAGATGTAAACAATCTGAACCAACTGAAAACACCACTGGAGCTACATTAGATAGAACTTTTCAGTTCTGTTTATGAAAATGATTCAACCTTCTGATAAACAAAAATATCACAAATAATGAGATGTGTGCTTTCCAAAATATGATTTTCACTAGTAAAACATATGTTTGCAGTTTAATGCTCGGAATAGAAAAAATAAATAAATAAGAAAAAAATTTCATCAGTGAAATGTATATGAATCATTAAGTACACTTTCCCCCAGTAGGTGAGGGGGGGGGAGACAGAGGAGGGATAAAAACACATTAAGAAATTTGATAAGGGTATGATGCAATTTGCATGATATATGGATTCAATCAATTTCTTCAAATTATTTATTCACGTCTGAGCTTCCTATGTTTTGTTATGAAGAACAGATGTAAAAGGCAAACTTCTTTACAAATTCTTTCTGCCTCGCAAACTATTCGACAATTTGCACAAGATCAGAAAATGAAATAATCTGTTTAAGAGCATGACTGTGCTGGCAAAAGGCCATAGAATGGAGCTGAAAAATGAATAAAAGTCTGTCACGAAAATTGATCTAAAAAAAAGGGAAAATTGCAGTTTTGCATATGTTGAGAATGAATCTCAAGCATATGCGATTAGAGCCAGAATCTTGTTTTGGGCGAATATTAAGCGTTTTAACATGATTAATTAGCTGAGCCTGGACATGAAAATTTGAAAAAGATTACATTTTTAATTAATTAAAACTATCATTTAGTAATGGTGTCTGAAATGGGGAATCAAATATTGCAAGTAAAATTGATAATTTGAAAATGAGGTTATTATCAGTTACTTTATTTTTGGTCTTGCGGTCTTTGTTTACTTTTATTCAGATACTTGAATTCAAAATAAGCATCAACTTGAAATCTCATCATTTCAAACATGTAGATTAGAGATTCCCATACAATGTCATCCCACAGTATACGAACAAATAATTTAAGATAGATCAAGTTAACAAATACGTTATTAACTTTTCTGCCAAATAAATAACTTTGTATACAAATTCTATAATTTATAGAATATTACTGTATTTATATTACATTTTTACAGTCATTATTAAACAAATTAAAGCAAAAATAATGACATATTTATAATATATTGGAATTTAAATTATTCATTTAACTGTTTACCTTATTTTCAACTTGACAGTTCCTGCAAAATAATAATTTGAAAGTTACATAGTTTGAAATTTATTATTTTGTTATATATTATCACAATAATAAAATGTCTTTACTTCTGGTTAAGGAAACCATTAACAAACAATCATGAATAATTTTTAAAGAATTTTATTACTTTAATGATTTTCTAAAACATTTCCAGATAAATTCCATTTCCAATTATTTATTGACAAGTCATTAAAAAATAAATCCTATAATATACGCTGTCTAATCAGCAAAATGCGTAAATTCATCCCAGTACAACCATAAATGTTTTTTAATAGTACAGTTAAGTATTAAGGATATGAATAAAATCATATAAGCCTTTTATAAATATTTACCTAATTAAATATGCAAACACTTAACTAAATTTACAGTAGATATAACAAAAATGATTAAGCCTACTCTGAACTATATTCAACAGAGGAATCTCTCAATTTCCTTTCTCTGTCTCTGCCACGTTTCTCCCTGCTATGCCCAATATCTTCGGCATCTTTTTCTGAACTTTCAGAATCATCTATAGTCTCAGTGCGGTCTATGTAAATAATTTCTTGATCAGGAGGATCCAATTCTTTAGTCTTCCCATCCCCAGCAACTTTGTCCCTGGTCCTATAAAGAATAAATATATTTTTTTAAATAGGTGATATGAAATCAAAAGTTTTTTTTTCAATAGCTCTTATTAAGTTTAAGACAGTAACTCAATATCTCAGATTTTGAATTAAATCTCTTATCATAGGATTGCAAGTAATAATGTAATTTATATTATAACGAAGAAATTATATATCTTTTCAGCAATATATCTGAATAAAAACTATTTAACTGGATCTTTAATTTAATATAGTTACACATATTTAAAATTGAAAGAAATTGAACGTTCTTTATCAGCTCAGACTTTTACTTGGCTCTCAGAATTCTAAATAAACTGTCTGCACGGAAGCTCAAAATCAGAACTTTTTACAACACCCAAATGAAATTACATTTAGCAAGCAGAAACTTATTCAGCATTTCATTTCTTGCACATTTCCAAACTTTCTCTGATGCTGCAAAATGTAAAAATCTAGTCAATTTGCAATGCAAATATGCTTTGTCTATATATTATAAATTACCTTTCAACAAGATAAATTCCAAAAATTAAAAATATCTATTAAAAATTGACACTATCACAGTCAAACTTCTTTATCAACTATACATAAGAAAGCAAGTATGTACTGTTTAAATTGCTTTGGAGTATGTATAAATTTGGAGTATGAACCTTGTAGGAGTTCATCTAAACATGTTATAGATCTATCAACATAGTTTTTGACAGGAAGAGAAAAGATTTACTTAAGAATATAATAAAATCTGACATGAGGTAACCCTGTGTAACTATCAGATAAAATAATGAGCAGCACAAAAATCACATATACTAAATTCATGGTGATATAAACTAAAAGTCTACAATAATTCTGCAATATATAGAGTTAAGGAAATTCCTTTATACTGTTTGAGATCACACTTATTAGAACTTGATGAATAATGAAGATAAACAGAACAAAAATTGTAATAAGTTGAATCACTTGAATCTCATGCCAAAAAAGGTTTTGCTATAGTGTAAGTTCATTGACAGAACTGAAGAATGTCGCTCACTATAGTTATAAAAATGCAGTTTCTGCAAAATTGTATGCCTTTTTTAAAAAATTTTTTTTATAAGTGCAGAAAGCTCATGCCAAAAAATTTTACTGATAAATAATAGAAGTATATCTAAATGAACAATTTTTTTTAAGAACAAGTGATTGGCTAAAACCTTTTTTTATATATTATTGAAACCTCATTACTAGATAGCAAAATCTGAAGAAAGCTGCAAAAATCTGAACACAAAATATACTTAAATATTGTTCACTAATCAAATAACCACTGCTTTCCACAAATTTAAAACAATAATACACAAAATTCATTTGTTAAGTTGCATGTGATAAATGCAGTGCTTACAGTATAAAATCTGTATTAAAATAAACTACTTTCAGGATTCTTATTCAAAATAAGAGGAAATAAAAACCATGGCATCAGCAATATTCAAGTTTGATGCATTCACATTCAAAACTCCATCCCTATCAACACTTTGCAATATGCATGGAATACAAAACAAATGTGTAAGAGCCATTTGAATATTTTCAATCCAATATCCCAAATATTAGCATTTCGTAATATTGAACAATGACCAATCTTTGAATAATTATTTTATAAGGATAATGAGGAGGGAGAAAGTTATAATATAAACCATTAAATAATACTGCAAGTAATTATAATTTAGTTTGTTATTCAAAATACTTGCTTAAAATGATAAGTTTACTACAGTAACAAAACATGTGTATGACAATTAAGTTACAAGATAAATAATTCGCACTTTCATAATTTAATAAACTTATATTTTCATAATTTATCTTAATATTTCTATAGTAACTACCATAGAAAATTCATCAAAATTTTCAATTTCAAAATTCAACATTAAAATACCTAATTCAAGAAAATTGCTTCATTAAGATTTATTTCTAATATATCTATTAAACAACTGCATCTATTCTACATATTTAAGTGTGCCCTTTACTCAATTTTTTATACACTGAAAAAACCATGCCTCCATTGGGTTTCTTCTGAAATTAAATAATACTTACATACAGGAAAGCGAAATGTGACTGGAATTTCCAAAAATTAGACATTTCACATTTTGTTCAACAGCAAAATATATATATTTAAACTTCAACTAGAGACTGCCATCATTATGGAAAACCAAACATTTGTTATGTCTTGCAAACTTAGCACTTTTCATGGCAGATAAAGTTGTTTGAAATCTATATGAAACAATAGTACTTACATTATAAAATCCCAACTGCCACCTAGAAAAGAAAGAAAAGGAGAAAAAAAATTAACAATGAGACAGAAATGGGAATTTAAATTAAGCTTACAGATCATTTAAAATCAACATAATTTTAATAATGAATGATGAACAAATTAAGCTAAAAAAAAAAGGGGTTTCATTCAACTATGCTTTTAGCTACTTAAAATCAGAAGTGCAATTATAACTTTGGCCTCTGGGTTGAACTAACAACATGCCATTTTCCCTTTAAAAGTTATATCAAAATAAAAAGTACACACAATTTTCTTTGTACTGAAAAACACTTTTTGGTTTTGTTAATTAGTAAAATTATTGATAATATCATTAAAATTTATTTCATCAGCTAAATAAAGCTCCATGATACGACTAAAAGGTACCTTAATTGTAAGTTGTTTATTGTATTGATGATCTTGATAATTTTTAAATTTTAATCTTGCAAAATTTCTTTTATAACTTGAAATACTCATAATAACTGTTAAACAAATTCTTAAAATTATGAGAATATAAGGAACAATGTTCTAGCTTATAATTTTGAATGAAATGTAACAGTTTAAGCAGAAAGCAGCTTCTTTCAATGCTCCAATTATATTTTCAGTTAAAGGTAACAGAATTATGATCTCAAGTCTTTTACATCTGACATGATTTTTTTTTAATGTCACAATTAACATGCAACAAATATTCATGTTATGCATGAGAAATATTTCTCAGGAAGGTCATACATAAAAAAGTACAGTGTGTGCTCTGAAGCAGTGCTTCTTTACTTTGACCAATTTGGTTCCAAATTTCATGTAAATCTAAATTTGTAAGGTAAAGATCATGTACTAAAATTTTTTAACTCCAGCAATTTTTTTTTGAGTTATTATATTCTTTAATGCATTTGGGCCCTAATTCAATAATTTTAATTGTTTAAAAACATACAATATAAAAAATAAATCCTTTTAGTTTTTTCAGTCATCATGAACACGTTCACAAGAATTTTAGTCATATAGTAGAATCAAGTATGGCAATAAGTTTTAACATTTTTAGGATGATAAGTCACCAAATGAGTAGCCCTTTTCTTAAATTTTTTAACGTAGTAGTAAGTTTGGTGAGTTTGCTTTGACCAGCACTTTTTCCCATTTTTGAGAGAAATCTGGTATCCAGTACCCTTATTTTACTTGAACTTTTACAGTGCAATTCTATCCAAAATTTGAGAGAAATTTATGATTTTGCTATTCATATCTTATAATTTAGGCTATAAAATATAAAATTTCATCCATATAAATTATTTCTTTTTGATAGTAAACATAATTCCAAAACAGTATTTTTTTTCAGGTCTTCATTATTAGGAGATGCAATACATAAAAATGCATTTATATTCGAGAATTTGGATAATAGTTTTTTTTTTTATATTCCTAGCATGAGAAAGAAAAAACTATTAATAATACTTTAAAATATAATTACGAAATTCGTTTATGAATTTAAACATACCAAAAAAATATTGAATAGATTTCAAACAATCAAATCAGTCAACTTAATCAAAAAAGCATAAATATACAAGCAAAGAATAAATATGGGGAAACATATTTTACATTTTTATATGGTTTCAAAAAATTGTATTATATATATTTTAATGTAGAATTGCATGAAATTGTTTGAATACATTAGTAGAATTACTAATCGAAGTATTATTTATAAAAATATAACATATATTTGACAATACATCAAAACAAAACTAAGAAAATCGGGTACACATATCAGAAGAAAGTCAAAATACTCTTTCACAGCGATAAACTATATTGATATATGCATTTTTAAAAATGGTTACAATAAATTTATAGTGGTTACCTGAAAGGAAGCTATTGCACGTCCCAGAATCACTGTTATATATATATATATCAGTCAAGACCGGTAGCAGAAACTTCTCTCTCCTCTCGATTGAAATACACAAACTCGCGAGTCGCGACTCAAACAATGACACAGAGATGCGTTGCCACTCGTCGGGTAATCACAATAAAAAACAGTCGCAATGCTTATTCACACTTTTATTTTTTATTGTAATTAATTCGTATTATAAAGCTTCTTTAGTATGGCAATGAGTTTTCTCAATACTCAGTGACTTGGCTTCGGAAATATAGGACTGTAAAATCTGTTTGGAAAATTAAAACTAGGTCACTTGTATTTGTGCGGCACTGAATTGGAAACTAAAGTGGATTTTTTTTTGTTTAATTAAATATTTAACAAAAAACTCTCTTTTTTTACTCATGATAAAACGATTTCAATCGAATGCTTGACTAATTTTTTTTATATCAGCAGTATTTTAATTTCCTCATATTTTTTTTATATTTTTATGCTCGTCTTAAAAATTCGCGTCTTCGCCGTCTTATTGATATACTGATTGCATAATGAGTTAATGTAAACGGGAATAGAACTAAAAAGGATTGCGGGCTAGATATCTGATTCTAATCGGGTAAATCTGATAGACTCGCCAAATCATCCATAGATCAAATTAGTTTCCTTTAGCATTAGGTCGGAAACTTGAGAGGGTGGCGCATTTCTCCCCCGAATCGTCATTTTGTAGCTTCAAATTTTAATTTTTTTAAATCTATCATACTATTAAGTTCTAAGGTATTTTAATTTTTAAGAAAAAATATTCTCAGATCCCAGGTAGCACATCCTGTTGCACAACATGATACACTATACCAATTTGATCTATTGTGTGATATTATATTATATCATTTAATATTCAACAATAATATAAAATATTGTAAATATTATTTAATAACATTCAATATTGCACAATATATGAATGTTACCAGGGATTCAGGGTATTTCAGAATTAAATGCCTTAAAAAAACATAGGTGAGGCGTGGAATTTTAGATAGAGACTGTCGCCTCTGATTTTATTGTTTTCATTTGAGAAGAGCCATATTTACATAAAATGGCACCCAGGGCAAATACAAATACGGAGCCCTTGCCTTAAATTATAGTTCCCATATTGCCCCTTCCTTTCTCGATGTAATTAAATCTAGATATTAATATATAAATCCTTTTTGATCTTATATGAGTAATATTTTACAGAGTAGATTTAATTTCATAATGTTAACCTACTTTAATTTAGTCTCATTTAATCTTTGGCACTGTGAAAGTATTAAATGCCGCAAAAACTAAGAAATAAGTTGAAAAATTGAAAGAAGAAGAAGAAGTGCAGTTGAAATGCATTACTATTATTATTAAGAGGGAAAAAATAGTATTCATAAGCTGTAAAACAAGTTAAAAAGTTTAAAATCTTAAAATAAGTATTGATTCATTAACAGAATAAAAATGCTGTATATATTTTGCAGCTAATGAAATTAATGATTTAGATTCTTACATTTAGCTATTAAAAAAAAGTTGGGCAGAATGGCTCTCTAAAATTATGTGAATTAATGAAGGTTGCTTATAATTTTGTCCAAGCATTATTTAAATTTAAATTATAATAAATACACATTGATGAGCTAATTATAATATATCTACGCTACACAAAGAACTGAATATCATATTAGATTCTGCAAATATTTTTATCCTGAAACTGAACCAAACCACCATCTTAAGAAATGCAAAGCTACAACATATCTAGAAAACATGTTACAGTATCCAATTAAATCACTCAGTTATGTAACTTTAAATGAGCAATTCTTGTATATATATGAATTTATTTCGTGCATCTCGGAAACGGCTCAAACGATTTGGATCAAATTATATATTTAGATAATCTTTTTTTTAAGTTTATCTATATAGGTGTTTTTCCTGAAAAAACGCGATTTTACACGCAGACACGCACACGTACATTTTTTTTATAACTAAATATTGACATGTGGCTATACATGACGTGCATAGACGTATCAGATATGGAGTAGTGGTTGAGGTTTCGGACTCCCATGCATTTTTCTCATGTTAGATTCAAGTTTGCAAGTTTCAATAAAATTTCTCATACAATTTTGAACTAAACATAGGATAGGATTTTATTTACAACTTTACAAAAAAAAATTACCGAGAGAAATTTAGTACATACATACATATTAAATGTACTGATTGGCTTTTAGATTTCATCATTGAACTATTACCAGGAAAAGACGATATTATGAGATTAGTGTACCTGCAAAGATCTAAAGAAAGGCTTTTGCTACCACTGCGGAGAATTTTTCCATTTGTTTCTCAACCAGGCTTAAAAACAGTTAAAGGAAACAAAACATGAAAATACTAACAATGAGGTTTCCAATGAAACTATTTGCAATGCTGCAGCGGCTATTAATTTAAAACAAGTGGAAAGGATGTTAAACATCGTCTAAAGTTTGGCTAATAAAACTTCATTTGATTTAACTTCTGAACTTGCAGATTTTCTCTTTCATTGTATAAATATTGAAATTCAAAAGTAGAAATGTTTTACGTTTGGTTTAATTTTATATTTCATTTATTTTTTAATTTTCATATTTTTTGTTAATTTAAAGTGTTGTCTTTCAAAGACAAAGATACCAAATCCAGTTCTCAGGTTATTTTTGATAATTTATGAACTTATGTTTATGCGGCACTTATTAACTGTAAGCGAAATTAAAGTAGAGTTTTTTTTTTAATTCTTTCTTCTCTAGTAATGAATAAACCGTTTTAAATCGAAACTTCGACAATTTATTTTTGAATATCAACCGTACTTTGAATTCTTTAATTTTTAACAACTATTTTCAATGTCATTTTATAAATTCTTGTTTTGCAGCATAGTTAATATGCTGATTGCTTAAAGAGTTAATGGGAGAAAAAGGAATATATACCTGCTTTGAGCTGCAGTAAGTTCCTTAAACAATGAAAAACTTCACAATAAACCACGTCTTCTTTTTTTGGAAAACAGGGACTAACATCATCGAAAAATAATACTTTTCGTATAGATATAAATAATTTATAAAAGAATGGGGCACCTAAAATTATTCCAAAGTAGATATGAGATAACTCCACCTTTATTATCTCCTATTATATTCTTTATCTCCTTTGTTTAATTCTTGATATGAATTTTAAAACGGAATTAATTCCTTATTATATAATTAAGGAATTTATTTTATAAATATTTCTTCGTTTCAAAAATCCATGCACATTTATTCATTCTTTAACAAGCGACATATCAAATATGAATGGTTCCCCGTGCATCTATGAAACGCTGTATACCCTACTGATGAATGAGTCGATGTAGGAGAGTTGAATAAATAAATAGCAAATAAAAATTATTCAAAGCACTTCTTAATGATCTAAAATTATATAAAAACAATTCTCATATAATTATTTTATGATTTTTTTAATTCGAAATGCTCTTTGATTTCAATGCATTTTCTAATTGATAACAAAAATTAATAAATAATTTTGAGTAAGATTTTACTAATTTTTCAAATGTTTATATATTCTTTGTATCATGTAGCTTTCTGAGAGTAGTATTAGAAAGAAAGACTGGATTTTCATAAAGTGCATTTAGCATTTGTTTTCATTTCTTTTTTTAACGATTATCAAAATATATCGCTTTTAAAAACACCAGTTTTGCTATATTATGCTTTATAATATACAGCATTATTTCATGAATTAGTGCTTTTCCTCAATACTCTGTTTGTCACTAAAAAATTGCAATTATAAATTTACCCGTAACAATTTTTAACCTTCCTACGGTAGCGCCCTCTGTATCAACATGAAAGATCACGCGTATTTCCTAAATAAAATATAAATTTGTAAGAAGATAATAATCAAAATTAGGTTGTAATTGGGTTGAAGTAAGTAAGTACAATTTTTGAAACAATTTTTTTTATTTAAAAAGGAATGAAACATTTAGTGACGAAATACAAAAACAATATAAAATGATTAAAGAATTAGATAAATAGCGAAAAAAAGTGAAAGTGCCAGTGTTCCCTTTGAAATATTTACATTTGTAATACAAAGCAGCAGAAACAATATGGCAATAAAAAACCAATTTAGATATGAAATGCAAGAAGTTAATTTCCTACCTAGTTCATTGCATCATGCAGTCAGTGCAAATACGCTTAGAATATTCCAAATATATAAATTTCAGGTAAATCTCACAGCTAAACCTTGTGATTTTAGCTTTTTTGTCATTTTGGCGGGTTTGCGGGTTCAAAGCATCTAAGTTTTCTTTCCCGCACAAGACAATTCAACGAGTTGAAAAGACTTCCCTAAATTATTAGAATTATTTTCAATACAAAAAATTTATGCCAGTTATTTACTTAGATTCTAATTAAACGCTGGGATTTCACTTTGAAATATATTGTAAGACAACAAGCTCATTTCGCATTGAAATGATAAGCAAAAGCCTAGTAGCGCTATTTTATTAAATTTGTGTATTAAAAAATACTTTAAAATGTTCCGAATTGCATTTCCGGAAAACACTTAAAACATTTTCATTACGTTAATCCAAACATGTTTGATTTCAGCTATAACACGAAGATGAGAAATAAGATATATATATTAAAAATATATCTATTAAATGTATTTATTATATATATATTAAAAATATGTTTAAATGCCCTGGCTAGCATTTTTGCACAGCACTTAAAACATTTTCATTAAGTTAATCCCAAAATTATTTTATTTCAGCTATAGAGCTATAATACGAAGATGAGAAATAAGAAAAACATTGATCAGATCAATTGCTTAAGTAATATTTAAACTTGATTTCTTGATAATTTTTTAATACAAGTAGTAAATACAAGATATTTTTAAATTACGTATGTTAAGAGTCTTGAAGAATTATGAAGCGTATCCTAATAAATGAAAGCTTACCAGCGGATTCTTCGTCCTCCTGGTATTGTCGCTCTATCATATCTACATCTTCTGGTTCATCGATCGGCGGACTTTCTTGTAAAAGAAGGGCTCTTAGCATCATCTTGCAGGATTTCAGTAGCCACTTCCAAGAAAAATGTTGAATGTAATGGCAGATGTTTTAAAGACTTTTCATCAGACAAGTTATCTTATTTTCTTTCGTAGCAGGACTTCTTTCACACTTCTGATCCTAAACAAGGCCCCTTCTGCCTTCAGGATAACAGCTTGAACCAGTATCTTGTAAAATATACAATCCCATTCACGCTTCAGGCCAATTTCTCAGTTTCGACGTAAGGTCCATCTATTCATTAAAGATAAGGCAATACATGTAAGAAGAGCCAAAATGATGTATGATGTTGAAATGATACTAGAATAAATGGTGGCTTTTAGAAACTTTTTTTAAAATTGATATATCTTCTAACTCAATACAGAAAAAAACGTCAGAGTAAAACAGTAAGATTATTAATAATTAAATACTTTCTACTACTTTTAAATCAGTTTTTGATTTTATAATTTTTGGATGTTATGAATATTATTATCTTTCACTGAAATTTATTATGGAATTTTCGATGAAGAATTTATGCATAACAACTGAACTTTTAAATACTCGATCGCGATTCTACTTTTATACATGTTCCTAAAGAACCAAACCAATATTATTTTTCCTTAATTCAGCATTTAAAATGTTCCCGTTCATTTTGTACGATTATAAAATAATTTAATATTTACAGAAACTATTAAGTTATGCTCAAACGTCACAATTTTGGATTATACGAAATATAAAGTCATATTTAGTTGGTCGGAACGTTTGTTGTAAAATCTGATAAGTTAGAATTTACTCAAACTTTAAAGAAAAGGGGTAAAATCCGGACAAAAATGTGTCAAAAATCAGTACCCTTCGGAACTTTAAAATGTTTACTTATGTGATAGATACTTAAATTGTGCAAAATAAAGACCCAATCAATAACAAATAAGAAGAATATAACTAAACGGCCACTCCACCCCTCCTAAAGGTATGTAGAACAAAGAGAATATAAAAGAAATATTATAGATATATATAATTAAATAGATTTAATATCCAAATTAAACAGCTTCATATAGAATTTCTAATGTCATGGCACATTTAGTTTTAGGAATTTTACAATGAGAAATGCTTTGATTCAATACCTGAAATTGAAATAAAGAGATAAATTTTTAAAAATGGATTTTAGAAAATATTTTCAAAAAATGAAAACGATAACTTTTTGATTTTAATTTTAGAAATAGAAATATGCGGGATTAGAGAATGGAAAAATCTCTTTCAAGAGCATATGTTTATAATAATAAACATAGTTTTTTTTATATCAAACTAGCCGCCTTTGGCGAACAGCCGGTTCGCCAGTATTACCGATTTTCAATTAAATATTTTAAGTAACTGGTCTCTTAATAGATTCTCAAACAAAACATTTTTAATCTTCCAATTTTGATAGTCATACCAAACTTATACTGTTGTTTAGATCGTTTCGTTCAACTTACTATATATATTTTGCTAATTTGTTGTCATTTCCGGTAAATTTCAACTTTAATTTAAAGTGGAAATGATGAAATTGCAATTAATATAAAGATATTTTTTAATAAAACCAAACGTTTTATTTTATTTATCATCTTTATTGTTATTTATTTATTATTATTATTATTATTGAATATGAGTATTGCAAACAGAATCGCTCGATATTTAAGTCTTATGTGAACTACAAAATATTTTTCATAATTTATGTAATATCTCAAATAATAATTCAACAAAAACTTCTCAGATTCAGCATAAATTTCAGTTTTTAGTTTTGCTTTCAAAAAGGATTGAAATGGAATCAATAATAATATTTTGTTCCGGCCAATAAATATATTTCAAAAATTATGAAGTCTAAATTTGCAGTAAGGTATCATATTCTGAGAAATATTCTGGACACACCAAATTTTAAATAAATGAATGAATCTTTCTATTTTCCACAATCAACTAAGACTTATTTATGAAGTTTCAAATGTTAAAAATTTAGAAAAACTCAACATTTTCATAATCTTAGGCCAATTAATCTTGAGAAACCTGTGCGCTGATTGGCGTATTTGCTTTGAAGCGATCGATGGAAAATCTAAAATTATCCTTTTTTTATTGAATAGTGATATTCAAAATTTCATAAATCAGTCAGTTTAAGTGATTGGAAATTAACTCTTAAAAGTCCATGATTTAGTTGATTGGAAATTAACTCTATGACCACCATAAAATCTGTGCTTTCTTTTGTGGTGTATGCATTCTCCTTAATATCCGCTCGAATACAACATCTCATACAAAAGTACTACATAGAACAAACACATCAGAAGTAAACGTAACATTTCAATAGTTGCCAAAAACAAAAGAGAGAAAAATGCAATTAATAAGCAGACGATATTTAGAAAAGTACAGATATTTAGACTGGAAAATGAAATTATCTGAAATTAACAACACGCGCAGACGATATTTACAAAAGTAAAAATATTCAAACCTGAAAAGGAAAATAAGTTATAAGTTATTCCATCAATAAATGCCATTAGTTTGTTTATATCTTCTTTATTTTATGAGTCATTAAACATCAAAATGGGTCCGGGACTAAATAAACACCCTGTATAGAGAGTGTAAAAGATCATAAAATAGTTTTTCTTGAATTTATTTTTTAGAAAAAATAATACTTCATATTTGTTTCATTTCCTACAAACACGTGCCAAAAATTATATTTTTGCAGATTTCATTTCCCAAAAGATTTAATTTATTTTTAATTGGAGCTTTAATCAATGTGATGGCAACACTTTGAAAAAAGCTAATTTTTTCCCATGAATGCGAGACGTGCTAATTTTAATTTTTATTTTTTACGAAAAAAATTATTGAAAAACATAGTTAAAATATTTATTTAAAAATTCATTAAAAATAGAAATTTAATTTTAAGATCAAAACATTAGTATCATTTAAAAGATAAATTTTTGATCTTTAACTTCATGTAAAAATATTTTTTGTGCGGTAATATTTTCGGAAGTTATAGCAGAAACACGTCAAAATTTCGCTTAATTTTTAAATAAATAAAATTCTAGTTAAAAATTCGAAAAAATAACCCCCAGGTGCACATTCCCGGCCTCCAAGGTATACACGTGCCAAATTTGGTAGCTGTAGGTTGAATGATCTGGCCTATACAGCGTCAACATACACACACACACACACACACACACACATTGAGCTTTATTATAAGTATAGATATAGATTAGAGTTAGCATTTGGCAAGATAGAATTAAAACTGATTGTTGATTTTGAATTCTTTTTAATTCAAAACTGTATTGAAATTATTAAATGAGGTAAGATTTGATAGAAATTGGGATGATTTATTATTAAATAAAATTTACTTAAAGAATTCAGTACCTCTTTTTTTTCATTGAATTAAATCTACGAAAATAATTCGGTTGTAGGTATAAAATCATTGCAATGATTAAAAAATGAGAATAGAACAATAATGAAAGAGTTATTTTGAATAATAAATAAACTGAAGAAAATGTTTTTTAATTAAGAGATAATATTTTGAAATTAGATTAGAATGCTTAATTTTCTTTAAAAAAACTAGTACTAAACTTAAATATATGAAAATATTTTGAATTTTTATGAAATTTATAAGATTTTATTTCTTTCGATGAGCTCATTTAGCTTTTATTTATAAAAGCTAAATTAGATTTTTTAAAACTGAAAATTTATTCTAATCTAGTATTTTGAAATTAGTTTAGAATACTTAGTTTTGTTTAAAAGAAACTAAAAATCTTCTACTGAACTTCAATATCAGAAAATATTTCGCATTTTTATAAACTTTATAAGATTTTTTTTTGACGAGTTCATTTATCTTATTAGTAATCGTTTAATAATTTATTGTCAAATAATGTAAATATATGATATATTAAATATATTGAATAGACTGATATATTAAAAATATTGAATATACTGATATATTAAAAATATTGAATATACTGATATATTAAAAAAAATTACATTTTTGATTATAAAATCTGTTTGGGTGGAATCAGATGGAACTATAATCTCAGGGAAGGATACGCTTACAGGCGAACGTTAAAATATTGTATAATTAGTTAGTTATTATAATTGCTTTATCTTTCATCACAACACTATTTTCATTTCTTTTAATTACTTCCTACCCTATTATTATTTTAAGTTAAGGTTGAGAAATTATCTAAAACCTTTATTCCCATTTCTTCTCATTCGGTTTATCTTATAGCTATACTAAATATCTTCTCAAAATAATCTTTAAAAAATGCCTCTTGCTTTTCCGATGAATTTCAATGACTAAAAATGCTACCTTTTTAGTGATATATCAATTTTAATGTCACGTTGTGGGTTTTACCAACACATACTTCAGATAAAGAGAATAAATGATATATGTATTTTATTCTTTTTATCTGGACATAAGTGTAACATGACATAAGATTGAATTATTATATCTCTAAAATCCAAAATTCAATGAGGAAAAATAAAAATAAAAATGGAAATATAATAACAGAAAGTAAATATAATAACAGAAAGAGTAATTACTTAAGAGGATGGAGAATTTTATGATAAATGATAGAATTAAACATAAGTGTAACATGACATAAGATTAAATTATTATATCTCTAAAATCCAAAATTCAATGAGGAAAAAT
>JAPMOR010119363.1:310994-346537 GCA_026543865.1 Argiope aurantia | reverse complement strand
AGTGTAACATGACATGATGGAATTATTATAACTCTAAAATCCAAAATTCAATGAGGAAAAATAAAAATGGAAAAAGTTAAGCTATACAAGAAGTAAATATAATAATAGAAAGAGCAATTACTTAAGAGGATGGAGAAATTTATGATAAATGATAGAATTAAAGAATTTTCAAAATTTTCTATATATTCCAAAAATTAATGTTGATGAAATAAACTGTTTGATGCAGTCTGAAACATTAATGTTATTATTATCTCTTAAGTTGAATTTATTTTGAAGGTCAAATCAACAGCTTAAACAAAAATCCAAATTTGGTATCGAATTTGGTATAAAATTTACACACTATTGATAAATAACGAGTTTATCATGAAAAAATTAATTCTGCTGGAAAAAAATTATTAATTAAATAATTTTATACTCACAGGGGTTTCATGATCTTTCACATGCGAATTACAATTTTATTATACATTTTTTTTATCATATGCATAGGAAATTAAGGCATAATTTTACATTTTGAACTTTTTATTTTGTTTCAAGAGCATCGTTATCGATAAGGATGTTGAAAAAGAAAGTTAATAACGGTTTTCATGCTAGTGATAAGAAATGTTTCTGTTGGTGAATATTTGAAAATGATTAACAGTTGATTAATCAGGTTATTACAGTTCCAGATTTACTCCTATCAAACATGGGACTGTAAACCAACCAAGTACTCCAACCCGTATTTGCTTTTTAAACTGCAATTCTTTCATATTTTCAAATTAAAAACGTTTTGCAAAATTTATAAGACTTTAAATTACAGCCATATTCATAAGGATCTTTTTTATCTTGTTCAATCTTGAATTTATTTGAGATTTTGATATACTTTGCCAAATTATTAATCAAGACTATGATATCTTTTTGGAAAACACTAAAAAAAATGTACATTTTTTATTACATTTTCAAGCACCAAAAGTTACTAAAAAATAAGAAAAATTAATAAAATAAAATTTAAAAAAAACTTTTTTTTCGTTCATTTTTTTAACGCAGAAGTTATAGGAAGGGTTTACTCTACATTAGATTTCATTATCTCAACCGGTGGGAAGTTGAGAATTAAATACTGTATTGTAGAAATAACAAATATCAAAAGGTAATTACGATTTTGAATTTGATTTACTTTGACTTTTTTATGAATGACTTTCTTTTAACACTTGAATATTGTTAAAATATTCTTTATCTGTCATCCATAGAATATAAAATGGGATAGAAAATTAAATTCCTTAAAAACAACTATCGATAAATTTTAATTGCATAATATTTTTCACTTCAACTTTAAAACTTGAGATTAAGTTTTTATTTTAATTTAAGCAATTGTAATTAATAAGTAATTAATTATTTCTTACTTTTAGATTTCTATCTTAATAGCCAACTTAACAGATCCTTTATTTCATTGCACATCAGTACTTTGTTAATAGCATTGGTTTTGAGTAGTTCTGCTACTTACCTTAACTGTTTTCGTAGAAGAAACAAATAAGGTCCTATCTTGAATATGAGTGAAACACAAGTGAGAGTTTCCAAATCGTAGTGTGATAGAAATTCTTGGCCTTATCAGTCTTCAACAGTCCCCCTCTTGGGCACGAAGTAAATACCGCGCCAAGAGAGCTCAGACTTAAAGAAGGGATTATTGCAGTCAAAGTTCAGCTTACATGAACCATCCAATAAAGATGTAGAAATGAATAGAGATACTGGCCAATCAAACAGAGGAAATTTAACTAATCTTTGATTATGGGGTGATTCCTTTTTTTATTACCAATTATGACATATAATGGTATTTTACTCTTTGGTAATTTTGTATTTATTCAAGATAATTTGTATATTTTAATGATTTGAAGGCTTATTTTAAAATAAGAGAAATGTTAAAAGAATTTCAAATGCCAAAACATTCACTATTTTAAGGGGCTAAAAAGATCTGTGTTATCTGAAGAATATGTCGTATGCTTGAGTTGAAACACTTGCTATCATTATATAAATTACTAGCCGCCATCTTATGAAACCATAGCTTAAGAATAGATTATTTTTCCTTTGATGAAGATTTTGCCTATTTATGATATTAGATCTTTATACTAAAGCATGGAACATTTTAACAGAAACTGTTATTTTTTCTCTCGGTTATTTAATCATTTCATTTAAGAAACTCCTTTACTTATTTTAAAGAATGGGATATTTTAACAGAATTTGTCAAACAGTTTCTAATACTATCATATTCTCCTCTTTAGATATTAGGAAGTTTATTACTTCTGTGAAGGATGTGCTAACCACATAAAGGGGATTTTTATCAAATTCATTATTCAGGAACGGATTATTAAATAGCTCCCCAGTTGCATGGGTTAGTAACTTCGGAAGAGGAGCATATTGATATTTTTTGGCTATAGTTGTAGATTACTTTAATTTTGTGTTTTCATTTCAATTTCATGCACCATGTACTCGAACCTATTTAAAATAAAATCACGTATCACTTAAATTTCAGAATATTATTCCAATAACTTTTTTTCATGTTTTGAAATTTACATGTAGATCATTGTTATCCAAATGTATTCCAAATGGCTCACTGACTAAAGAATTAACATCCCTGACAAACTTTGTATTCAGATTGTGTTATATAAAAATAAGTAATTTTCTTATCATTTTTTTAGCTTCTTTTCAAATTTGATTTTTTTATAAGCGAGATACAACAGCCAAATTGCTTGATAGTGACCCTCATCTAAATATCTTGTCATTTTCCATTTCTAGTGTATTTGTTTCTTAACATAACTACTTAAGTACATTAAATGGATATGGATATTAAATTGAAATAAATTCTGCCTTTAAAATCTGTATATGGAAAAGAGGTAAGGAAACTTTTCAAGGTGGAGGGAACTTTAATTTGGCCTTGTCCACATTTTTACTCCTTCTATTGCTTCATATTTAACACAAAAATTTTTACTTCATCATCCTCTTTTTGTATATGTGTATCCTTACATATAAGGAGTCAGCTGCCAACGGAGATTTAAAATATAACTTTACATAAATTTAAGCAATTGATGATTTTAAGGCCAAATCTCTTCCAATCTTAACTGAGGGTTTAATTCAGTAATTTTATATCAGATTAATTTCTTTCACATCAAGTACATAACAAGTCGAGATTGAAGGAATTAAAAACAGGCAAATTTGTTTTTTAAATATTTTAAATTTGTTAAAAAAATTTCGTTGCTTTTATTGTCTAGATATGGAGTTCAGCCCTAACCTAATTTTCAAAGTCAGCCGATTCGTTATTTTTTTAATGTAAGTTTTTTGATGAAACATATTTTATTTATGTGAAAAAATGGAACAATATAGGATGTGTTATAATCTATGATTTGAATTATATGATAAAATTCTTTGGAAAAAAAATCCAGGTTTTGAAGAAGGTCATATAGTCTAAAACAAAGGTTTTTAAATTGAGATGGGGCAGCGGTGACCTGGTGGTAAGGTCTCGGCTTGTGAGCCCTAGGGCTTCAGTTTCGAGACCCGATTCCTCTGAAGAACCGTCGTGTAAGGGGGTCTGTTGCACGTTAAATCCGTCATGCCAAACGTCCTCCCGCTGGCGTGGAGAGGGGGAGGGGGAGTGACAGCGCAGGTGTCGTTCCCGTCATCCGCCCGCGGTTCAAAATTACAAGGTTCGTTCCAAAGTAGCCTTAGCGTCTATTACAACGGGACGTTAATATAACTAAACTAAACTGAATTAAATTGAGATTTGGAATCTTAAAGAGACGGTTAAGAACGATACTAAGCCCTATACAAAATTTTTAAAATAATTTCTTTCAAATTCTTCATTAACTGCAAGCAAATATACTTCAGAAAATATTCGTGATATATACGATTTCCTTAACTTTTTTTGAAAGATATTTTCCAATTCAATATTTTTTATTTATCTTTTTTTTATTGTACAATTCCAGGGGAACGAAAATTCTTTCTTGCCGAAAAAAGTGCGAGAATGAAAATAAAGTGAAAGGTTTTTGTAATATCATTTTAATAAAAACATTTTGTCCCAATTCAATGATGACCAACCGACTTGCAAGCTCTATACCTTTCCCCACAGATTTTAAAGTCGTAGTATAACAATTTAGAATGATAGTGTAATAATATAAACAGTACACCCCAGCTTGAACCTGATTGTGAACAATTTTTAGAAATGCGATTACCACTCCCTTCCAAAGCCGGAGAAGCCCTTTAGGGGCCTTGAAGCAGAGTAGATGTCGGGTGCCTCTTTTTCTCTCTTTAACTTCTCACATCAGGTATTTTTTTAAAATCGAATTTAATTTTCTATATAACCAGATTTATGGAGAAAATTCTGATAAACTATCAAAACGTTTATTTGCATCTTTCTTTGTAAATAATTGGTTTCTATATTTAGCCTTAAAAAAATTTGAGATTCAAATTTAAAAGCAAATTTAAATGATATAATGAAAAAAAAAACTTTTGAGCACAATCTAAATACTATTTCATTATAAAATTAGTCAAAATTATAAAGCGATTTTTTTTGGAATTTTTAAACGACTTAATGTAAAACTTCTAAAGAATAATTAATTAGGAATATTAGAATAATGCTATAAAGTTTAAACGGTACTTGATTTTAATTTGAATCAATTTTACACTGCCTTTGTATATTAGTTGAAAATAAAAATTAATATATACAGAAAAATTATAAAAAGAAATATATATATAACTTTTGGGACCTTTTAATGTTGCGGGGCCCCAGGCATTTGCCTACTCTTCCTGTTTTATAATCTATCCCTGCTCCATTCACCGCATTAATAGTAAAGAAATTTTTAAATAATATTTTTAGATTTTTTAAAATTCTGTAATAAATAATAGTACTTCGTTCGGCAGTTTTTTTTTTTTTTTTTTTTTTTTTTTTTTTTTTTATAAAATCGGAAATAAAACCATATCCTATGTCTCGTTTAAAGTTATAAGGGAAAAGTAAGTGAATTGCAAACGCGGGATTGAACACGAGAAAAATACAAGAAGGTTAGAAGTCCTAATCACTACTCCGTCTCTGATACACTTCTGCTGGTTATATATAACCACATGTTAATATTTAGTTGTATTAAAAAAATGTGTGTGTTTAAAATTGCATTTTTTATAGGGAAGATACCTATATAGATAAACTTAAAAGCAAAACCTTATCTAAATATAAAATCTGATCCAAATCATTAGATCCGTTTTCGAGATACATGAGATACATTTATATATATATAAGAATTGGTCGTTATTAACTTGTCAAAGTCAAAAAATTTAAAAAAGTTACACATCCTCTTCTACTCCTGCACCCATATCATTAGGAATTTGTTTTGTTGGTTTATTTCTAACATTCCCCATTGGTTCACCCATGCAGCTTCTGATAAATCAAATAAGTATATGCTGCTTCCTAAGTTTTTTGCGTCTTTTATTGTACTTCATTGATGGAAAACTTCTAAAACTGGATGCATATACAGTTTAGAAGAGCATAAAAGTATTTCTAATAGTATTTTCATAAAGAAAATTATGATGGGAACAGTATGTTGTGTAAAAGTGTTGTAATGTTGAATAGGGATGCTAAATTGATATCAGCAATTACACAGAAAAATGTATATAAGAGGCTCCTTTATTTTTTCTTTATATTGCCATCATCTTAAACGTTGGGGTCAATATTCCGAGGCTGTTTCAGGAAGCTTCCATCCATCCTGTTTTGCAAATTTCAAAATCAGTTTTTAAACAAACTTTTGAGATAATAATATTGTGGTCAATGTACTTTACACCTTGACTCATCCTCTTATCTAAGACAATGTAGTCCACTTCCCTCCAGGAAAATGAAAGTGGGAGACAGTGACACGGGAACATTCTGAAAACACATTCTTTGCAATGTCATCAGGTCATCTAGGGACAGAGTTGAAAGTTGAGCAGCGAGAAATCATTCTCCTCTTATCCCCTCACTTTTTCTTATGTTGAGAAAACAACTCGAAAATAAAAACAATTCATCTTATCTTATAAAAATGTCCAGATCTTATCAAATGCAACCATTTGAGGAGGAGTTGTCTGACTTCAGTTAAGCCAGTTTCTTGATAAGTACGATTTCAAATATTATTGTGTTATTTTTATCACTGTAATATTTCGGAAGGAATCACCCAGGGATGCAGAATAATGAAAAATTTGCTTTGTAGCATATTTTAATTTGTACTACATTTCAATTAAACAAGTTTCACATGATGCGTACACATAATTTCAGTTAGGGCAATTTCTTTTTAAATTCGGTTTCATGTATAACACTTCTTATTGTGTTATCACAGTAATATTTTGATAGAAATCAACCAGAAATGCGGAATAATTACAATTTATTTTGTAGCACATCTTGTGTCGCACCACTTGCTTGAATTAATATAAGTTTCATGATATGAACAGTAAATATAACTTATATAACAGGTGAAAACTTATAAAAAAATTTCTTCAGAAGTATCAAAACTTTCTTTGTCTTCAGCTATCATATCTGTCAAATTTTTTTTTTATAAAAATAGACGCTTATATGTTTTTAGAAATTTATTTAAACCATTAACTAGGTATAGATTAGTTTTATCATTTTATCTAATGATTTTAATACTATAAATATTTAAAAAAGTTTGAGATTCCAGAAGAAGATTTTTTATAAATCTATATCTATACTTATAATAAAGCTCAATGTGTGTGTGTGTGTGTGTGGTGTGTATGTTGGCGCTCTACAGGCCGGACCATTCCACATACAGCTACGAAATTTGGCACGTGTATACCTTGGAGGCCGAGAATGTGCACCTGGGGGTTATTTTTTCGAATTTTTAATTAGAATTTTATTTATTTAAAAATTAAGCGAAATTTTGACGTGTTTCTGCTATAACTTCCGAAAATATTACCGCACAAAAAAGATTTTTACATGAAGTTAAAGATCAAACATTTATCTTTTAAATGATACCAATGTTTTAACCTTAAAATTAAATTTCTATTTTTAATGAATTTTTAAATAAATATTTTAGCTATATTTTTCAGCAATTTTTTTCGTACAAAAAAATAAAATTTAAGCTGCACGAGCACGTTTCGCATTCATGGGAAAAAATAGCTTTTTTCTAACTGTTGCCATTACATTGATTAAAGCTCCAATTAAAAATAAATTAAATCTTTTTGGAAATGAAATCGTCTGTAGGAAATGAAACAAATAAGAAGTATTATTTTTTTCTAAAAAATAAATTCAAGAAAAATTATTTTATGATCTTTTACACTCTCTATATTATTAATCCAATAAATCAGTTTTATTTTAAGGCAAGTTTTGTTTAATATAAACAGGATATTCATTCAAATCAGGGCCACACAACTAATTTGTAAACCTTTAGTAAGACACAAATCTGCTAAAAGGGTCTAAAGGGAAAATGATTATATTTTATGTAAATTGATTCAATAAATGCTCTAATAAATAACGAATTTCTGATTTTACATAAAGCTTCTGCTGTGGAAATCACGATTAACAAAATGTTCTTGAAACACTAATATTTTAAATAAAAAGAGTTAATTTCCAATCAACTAAATCAATCACTTAAACTGACTGATTTATGAAAATTAGAATATCACTATTCAATAAAAAAAGGATAATTTTAGATTTTCCATCGATCGCTTCAAAGAAAATACGCCAATCAGCGCGCAGGTTTCTCAAGATTAATTGGCCTAAGATTATGAAAATGTTGAGTTTTCTAAATTTTGAAAGCAAAACTAAAAACTGAATTTTATGCTGAATCTGAGAAATTTTTGTTGAAATATTCTTTGAGATATTACATAAATTATTAAAAATATTTTGTAGTTCACATAAGACTTATATATCGAGCGATTCTGTTTGCAATACTCATATTCAATAATAATAATAATAAATAAATAGCAATAAAGATGATAAATAAAATAAAACGCTTGGTTTTATTAAAAAATATCTTCATATTAATTGCAATTTCATCATTTCCACTTTAAATTAAAGTTGAAGCTTTACCGGAAATGACAACAAATTATCAAAATATATATAGTAAATTGAACGAAACGATCTAAGCAACAGTATAAGTTTGGTATGACTATCAAAATTTGAAGATTAAAAAGGTTTTCTTTGAGAATCTATTAAGAGACCAGTTACTTAAAATATTTAATTGAAAATTGTAGTTAGCGGTAATACTGGCGAATCGGCTGGTCGCCAAAGGCGGCTAGTATTATATAATTAAAGTTATATCCCGGATTTGAACTCGTAAATTCGCCACTTTAATTTTCATTTTGACTTGTTTTTATGATTTTTATTTTATTTTTTATGCGTCATGGCTGCATACAACATTATTTGTTCAGATTCTCAGTCTTATAATATCACCATAACTAAGAGAATGTATTAAAGCTTATAGGAACGTGACCAATCATACTTGAAATAGTGTTACTATTATTCTGATACTTAATAATTATAAGAATTGGCATTTATTACAAATTTATTTATTTGGCGATTAAGCTAGTAACTTTTTATTTGATCTGTCTGAATCGACCCCTTTCCCCCCTTCCAGCGATCGTAGGCATCTGCCAGTCTGTCTAGTGGGAAATCCGGTACTGTTTTCGTATTAATGTTTTGACTTTTATTAAAAGAAAGATTTATTTTATTTTTGGAAACTTAAAATCACGTATAAGATAAATGCTATTAGTCAAATACAATAGTCTGAATATTTGTCGATTTGCTGAGCATTAATGAATTTCTGCCAAGAGTTTAAGTTTCTTAACTTTTGACTTGAAATCATTCCTGAAAAAATATAGACCGAAGATTATTCAGAGCAAATTGTAGAACAAAAGTTCCTCGGATATTCCACTAAAATTTCAAAATCTTCAGAGTATTTCAAGGCACTTCCTGCAAGAGCGGCAAAATGTTAACTATCAGGTAAATAAATAGGAATATTTTGGATATGAATGAATTTTCAACACCTTCCCAGTTACGTCAATACTATGAGTCTAATTTTCTAGATTAAAAGAAAGGATGATTAAAATAAGTAGCACTACTTACATTAATACGTTTCATTGCAGCTTTCTTTAGGAAACATAACGCCGCAAGAATTACGAAAGAAAAAAGAAGATTGACAACATTAAAAAAGAATTTATTAGCGTTTACATTAAAAATCACTTTTAACTTGCAAATATGCTGATTTCTATTGAGATAACACTTTTCTGTAGCAAATTTTGAGAAATTTAGATCAAAGACAGATTGTAAAATAAAACAGCTACATTTTATGCTCTTTAGAAATAATTAGGATTAGGAATTTAATTAATGCTAGGAATTTAAATTTTATAGGCTTCAATTTTTCATACATTTAATGAATTAACAATGGCCTGTAGTTTATCTATGCGGAAATGCTTCTTTGTTACGATCTGCATAATCAAGGTCATTTCATCATTTTGTACACGTAATTGAATCAAGCAAATGACATTTTTCTGTGCCAAAGAACTTGAATGAAATGAATGAGTGAGTTTTTTTAAGAGATGAAAGTAAATAATTGTGGTAAGTGATAAGACCCAAACGAATTACGATTAATTTGTGCTAAAAAAGTAATAGTTTAGAAATTTTCGAAATTCAAACAGAAATTCAGAAAAAATTAAAGCGAATTCGTTAAATTTACCATCCTAATTTTTGCATTATCACGTTTTTGTAAATTTTTTTGATTTATTATTATAAATAATGATGTGTGTCGAAATTCATAATTGACTTAATTGATGCCTAAATGAATCACTAAAATATAGTCCTCCGAATAAATAAAAAAGATTTTATTTAATTTCATTTTGAATTTTAAATCATTAACATTTCTACATTTAAAGATAAGAAAATTAATTCGTAAGGCAACACCATTATTGAAATCTTAATGGTAATTATTCAGATTAAATTGTCAAAATTCCTCATCGTCAGATTCAAATTATTTTTCTATCAATTCAAAGGTTTCTTTGCAAGATTAATTTAAATTTATCCTTTTCAGTTCAAAGGTTTGTCTGAATAAAAATAATTGATGTTCCATTGCTGATAATGTTACTCTTTATAGATTTATTTTGAAAATTAGAAAGTTTCTATGAAGGAAATGAATAATCAACACTAAAAAGTGAGTTGAGTCATCAAATACTATACATTGTCTGAAGCAGGTTTCTTCATAATTTTTTACTGGTGACCATATTTCTATCTAAAATATTTTCTGGAATAAGAAAAAAAAATTGTAGAAAAATAAATATTAGTTAATGATATATTAAAAGAAATGATTTTAGTACAAGTTGTTTAGTGGTATACAGATAAAGGTAGTATTTTATTTTATTTTTTGCTTTCCAATGTTTGATATACAGGCTGTCCACATTTTTTCAATCATAATTTGAAAAAAAAAATTCTTCAGCATTTTTTAATCCTTATATTCAAAATTAACTGTAATACATTTAACTTCTAATTAATGTACAAAACATTGTATTACTTACAGTTGAGAAACAGATATTTTTATATTCTGTGTTAATATTTCTGAATTTCTAAGCATTATATTAGGAAGTGTAGGAAGTTAAAACAGGTACCTGTCTCTAGTTTGATCTGAATTCTAAAAAGGAAACAAATTTTACCAAGATCATTTCATTTCACGAGCCTAATTTCTAAAACAGTAAAAAAATTCATTAGCTTATAATACAAATTCTCATTTGAGCATATTAAGCAATCTTTGTGGATATTTGTATGAAATGTTGTGATGAATTTACAGCTTAAAAAAGACAATAAAGAGCTGTAAATCATATTAATCTGAATTTATTTTTATTAGGAAATAGTTTTCCCCCGGGGGGGCACCTCGCAATTGAAGATGAGAAGCTTCCGGCTTGATGGTTGGTTCTCGCCACCCTGAAAGGTATACGAAAAGGTGCTGGTTTGGCTCTCTCCATCGATGACGGGATGTACTTCCTTAGGGAAGGGTTGTACTGTGGCCGGTAATGGACTCAACCACATTTCCCGCAAGTGTTGCTGTAGCAGTGGTCTCGTCATTCAGTTTTTTTTATCTGTGTGTCTTCTAGGCGGGTTAGAGAGTCAGTGATATGACTTATTAGGAAATAGGTATTATATAGAAGTTCCAACTTTAGTCTATAGGAGTAATACAAAGATTCAGAAATAAAAGCAGAAGATATGAGTTCAATTCAGTTATGTTAACGTCCTGTTTTTAAGCAACACTAGGGCTATTTTGAGGCGGACCTGTAATTTTAAAACGCGGTCAGATGAAGAGGCCGACATCTGAACCGGCAACCCTTCTTCTACCTTCCGCACCATAACAGAGATTTTGGCCAGACGGATTTAACGTGCATCAGATCCGCTTCCACAGGGGTTCTCAGGCGGAATCGAGTCTCAAATCTGGAACCGAAAGCTTACCACCAGACCATCGCAGCCCTCTGAAGATATGAATTCTCGTAATCACATCATATCATCTACGACATCATATCGGGAAAGCGGAAAAACCAGTGCACATTAGTAAAAGCAGATATATATATATAAAAAAAGAGGATGGAAAAACAAGTAATAGCCAGATTATATCAAAACGAAAAAGAAAATTTCTGTTTAATAAAACGTATTATTGATAACAATTTGCTAAATCATCATTTTAAAGGGTCTCATGATGATGAGCTGGTATCATATATAATCATTAAGAAAAGAAGGATTTTGAATTAATCTGTTTTTACAATGAAAAGTGCGACGATAAAAATATTTCTTACATGTGCATGGAGATTGAACCTTTGACACAGCTAAATTAAAATGACACATAAATTTATGTATTCTTAAAGATATTATTACTTTTTCCCTCTAACTTTAAGTACAACTAGTCTCCATTGGCTACCAGCTGGTCCGCTGGAGCGTATTGGTTATATTTAATTCCAGTGAAATCGTTTAGATATAACTTCATGTTCGTGATTCCTCCAAATTCTTAGGTATTTAAGTCATGTTTTTTTAATTGCCTTACGTATGTTCCCTTCACTGTGTACATGAACTTTTCTAATGGATATCAATACTATGCCCTCTAAGCAGTATTAAAAGCGCTTAGAGGGCATGGTATTGATACAGTATATATATATGGTATGGTATTGATATTGATATGGATTGGCATGGTATTGATATTAAAAGCGCTTAGAGCTATATAGAACAAAGTGTTTTTTTTTGTCTATTGTTGCGCTATTAAGCAAAGACAGTATTTATAAACATAGAATAATACTGAAGAAATATTTTAGAGAAAAGGTTCCCAATTTTTTTTTCTTTTTAAGAATAATTACGAATCTAAAATCAGTTCATTAATTGTTTTCAACGTTTCATTCTTACTTAAAATACAATAAATCATTTATAACAGATAATTCTAATAATATATCATTCCATATCTCATTGTAATTTAATTTATTAAACTATAGCAAATAAGAAGCAAATAAGACTATGTGTACAAGATCCAAGTTCAATCACCTACAGCTCTGTATCCTTGGACTCATTACCTTTGACCTTATGTTGCGAGTCTCAGCAAACATTCCATCACCGTATGACCTATACACTTGAAAAAGCCGAACATTATCTAAATAATACAAAAAATTTCGTCATTTATATAAATGGAGATTGCTGTTTAAATACTGGTTAATCATTTCATGGGAAAATTGTGAGAGGTTTGCTTAATTGTTTCACATGAGTGCAATGTCAGAAACTATTTTTCAACTTCTACAGGAAAAGAAAAATCTGCTTTATATAAATCCAAAAAACAGCTTTTTCTGCTGCAGAAAAAGTCAAATATTAAATTTTGTTTGCAATCTGTGAATAGCATTCCTTAACTTACATCCCTTAAAAACGATAACAACAACAACAACAAATCTTATCAACAATTCTTTTAAATTTTGAAGTCATTTTTCATCAAATGGCAACTTAGCTAATATTTTAAAAAACTTATTTTTTTACAGGGTAAACTTAAAGGTACCACGGTCGCCTGACGGTAAGGTCTCTACTTTGAAACTGAAGGGTTTCAAGTTCGAGACCCAATTCCATCGAAGAAACCGTCGTGCAAACGGGCCTGGTGCATGCGAAACCCGTCGGGGCCAAACGCCCTCCCGCCTGCCTGGTGCGGAAGCTTGGAGAAAGAGGTACCAGCTCAGGTGTCGTCCACGTCATCTGATCGCTGTTTAAATTTACGAGGTCAGTTCCAAAATAGCCCCACTAATGTTTTAAAACGGGACGTTAATATAACTGAACTGAACCGAAATCGAGTGTCAGTGCTGCAGGTGAGTTTTTTGAAAACATTTAAATTAATGAATATCTTGATTCCAATATTTTTTCGATTGATGCTAATTGCAATATTCTTCTTTCATCTCTGAGTAACAAAACTTTAGGCCAGCCTCCTCCCATATCTCCCATATCTGGATCAAAAAGGTTTTCATTACCGTTTTAGACCTTCCTTTTTTTGGGGCAAGGGGGGGGGGTACTAAACCAGTTAATCATTCCTTTTGTATGACAAAAGATGGAATTTTCCTTTTTTGAATTTCAATTAATTTTGCGTATTATAGAACCTAATTATTATTAATTGGCATTTTTATTGAACTAAAAATATCTCAATAGAAAGCGCCAACGAGTTAGGTTTTTCTCAAGGATTTACTTCAACATTCATAATCAATAACAATTTTGCGTTTAGATGCTTAAATTTAATAGAATGGTTTTAAAGGTCTTACATGAAATAAGATTATGTTTTTAAAAATAATTACATTTTCGTAATAAATGATCCCAGATAGGCTTTGATAATTTATTTTACTAACACTTAAACTTAATGATGATATTGAAATAAGTTTTATTTTCCGATTTAAACTTTGTCGATAATCATATAATGTACAGCTCGCCTGAGAGTTTTTACACGTATTGTTTTTGAAAGATTAACATTCTATTGTGAATTGTTTAAGCAATGAAAAAAATCTAGAAAAACGCATATTATTCTATGAAGGTTTTGTAACAAAGGCTATGAATGTAATGTAAAGTTTTTAACAATTTTGTTGTCTGCGTCATTGAAACACAGAAAAATTTAAAAAACTGGAAACATCATTTCACATTGTTTTAGAATGGGTAAGATGTATTTCAAACGGTTTCAAAATATGTATTTCTTACTTATGCTCCGTAACCGTCATAATATTATCTTCTATCGAGCGAAATGGTCAGACACACCTTTTATCTTTTATTAAAATAACCTCTGATATATCCTCCGATAGGAAATTAGGATAAAAACAATTTAATCACGCATTCAGTTATAAAGATGAAGTTATTAAAATATGTATTTTATCAAAAAGATTATAAACCTTTTAAAATCTTCTTCTTAAAATAATTAAGGTTGGTCTGTTAAAAATTGACAGCAATCACAGTTTTGTAGAATTTTAAATTGACTTTTAAAAAAATAATTCTTGATATTTCAGTGATAAGTATAGTAAACCTATACTATAAATACTAATATAGAAAAAGACTATAGATTAATAATAGATTATATTCACTTTAAATTTCTCATTCTTGTTTGTTGTATTACTTATTAGCTGAATAAATTCGACAATGCTCGGAGCAAAAAATATTTTTTCGTTTTTTCTATCTCTATTGATAAAATGGAATAATATTTAATCGGAGAATATGTGTTTATGTGTGTATTGGTAATTATTATATTATTTAAAGGTAAGGGAGAAATAACCTGCTTATTATCTGCGCAATTTATATGAGGAATTAGAAAATAAAATCCCATTTTTGAAAAACACACACACACACACACACAATCCGAAATAGAATATCTAAACACTTGAATTTTTTATGTCACTGTGTTGTTATGAGATTCGATTTCAATAGAAAGGTTTATATACACATGCAAGGTATAAGATTATTAAAATAACATGAATTTAACATTTGACTCAATTTGATGTTTAAAAATACATTCTTATGTATAAAAAATTTAATTGAAATTAAGCAAAATTAATATTTTCGGTGAACTAACGGGTCGCAAAAGGCGGCATTTTTTTAATAACAAATTACTTTCTACAAAATTTTCGCTTAAGTCTCCCTGATTCGTCAACATTTATATACAAAATTATTTGTAACCTATATGTTAGAACCTGCGGCTATAATTTCACACCAGTTATTGTTGGCTGGGTACGTGGTATAAATGTCTTATAAAAATGTAAAAATATATTTAATAATAGCACTTAAAGGAACACCTATACACTCGGGAATAAACTTATTTATAAAAGCATGTAAATAAGTTTATTTATTTTCTATAAAACTATTATAATGCAAGATAATAATAATTTTAAATATAATTGTAGTACCCAAAATCATCTTGTATTATTTTTAATTTAAATATTCATTTTGTTTGCACCCAACAAATTCTAAATTTTCTTTTTTGAGAAATTACAGACAGTACTTTTTAAGACTCGCCGAAAGCTAATTTTTTAATAAGTTATTAATGATTTTTAAATAATGATTCAAAAAATTAAATAATTATCTCTAATGTAAGTAAATGAAGTGATTTAAAATATCTAAAATATTCTCAATCAACTTCAATAAGAGCATTCGTGAGAAATTAATCTGTTCTGCAGATAGAAATATAATTTTTGATTAATAAAAATTAACCCTTACATTAATTATCAGGAAATCTTCGTTAAAACCTTCTTTGTTTAAAATATTATTAAACACATTTAATCTGTTCTACCATTAAAAATAAGTTACCTACCGATTAACTATAAATTAATCTGTTTTACGGATAGATACATAATTTTAGATTAATAAAAATGAATCATTATATTAATTATCATCAAATCTTCGTTAAAACCTTCATTGTTAAAAATATTACTGAACAAAGGTAAAGAATCATCTATGGAATTCTATACCATGTAAATCATTTATGAGTTTCCCTTTTATTTATACAGTTAGACTTTCATTTCAGACATGATCGCAGAAATGTATCATCCCTTTTCTGCCGGCGGCCATTTCTTTATAAAAAGCTAAATGATAGTTCCTGGATGTGAGTGGGCCTTCATTGTCTCCTAGCAACCGTTAGACAGTCCTCTACCACCCATTGCTAGAGATGAATAGACGGTCTCCTAGCAACGTCTACGTAGGCACGATTCATTCCTTACCTTACCAGTAAACAACGTGGGTGGATAGAAATTGATTTCTCTCTTAAAGCTCCTTAAGATTTATTTTCAAATAAATGCGAATCAAACGCGTTTTCGTTAAAATGCAGCTCTGATTATTTTTAAAAAATTGGTGAAATTAAACACATATGAAGGAAATATAGGCATACAAGTTCTTCAAAACTAAAAGGAAGGAAAGAGACATTTTAATATTTTAACGTCTTTCAAAATTTCGTTAAATTTTATTCACATATATTTTGATATCGATTTATTTCGATATCGATCTCGTCATCACGTGATGCTTTTTACATTAAATAATCGAGTTCCAAGCGATGGAGGATACTGTGAGAATGTATCTATATTTACGGAAACTCGCAACGATAATGTAACTGTTGCATCTTTTTATTTTTTCGTAAAGGTATGCAAAGAGAAAGTATTGTAATCCCCCAAAAAAATTCGAACTCACAATTTGTACGAATCTCTACGTTTCAAACTTCCCTGTGTCCAAAAAACAAAAAACACAATTTTATTTTCTCGTATACGAAGAGGGAGTATTGTAATCGTCAAAAAAAAAAAAAAAAAAAAAAAATGAGGTTTCGGTGAATCGCCGCTTTTCAGACTTCCCTGAGTTCGGGGGGGGGGAGAGCATTTTTGGAATTATGCCTGTGTATCACTATGTCTATATGTGAGCTCAACAAGTCAAAAATGTTTTGAGCTAAACGGATGAAATTTGCTACATGGACTAAATATCAAACTTGTAGTTAGTAGATTTCTATCAAATTTTGAACGAAATCCAGTCAAATAAAATCTGTCTGTTTTTTGTCCACGTACAGGCGAACACGATAGTTGGAAAATGAATGGAGCTAGATAGACCGAATTTTGGACATATGTTAAGCATTTAAATTGTAGTTCCATATCAAATTAGGAACCAAATCCACGGATTGACGTTTTGCCGGACTGTTTTCCTTCATGCATCTAAATGCGATAGCTCAAAAACGCAATGAATTAAATAAAGGAAATCTGTTATCCAGTCTTATGACTATACTTGTAGTTCTACTTCAAACTTTGGCTTCAATCAGTCTGATAAAAGGTGTTCAAAATATACATATTCGATTTCATTTCATTCAACCGCATGCCAGGTATCTCCAAAAAATCGCAAAGAATCGGAAGATAGATTCAGTAAAAATGATGATTCATAACAAAAATCTGTATTTCGTAACTCTTGTTCGACAACGCCTTGAATGGTATTTACAGCCTTACCGAAGATCTACAATTTGGGAAGACCACTCCATCTGATTTCACATAACTCTTCTAAAAGGTTTGGGCTAAATGTAAACTATGAAAATACAGATGAAAGTACCAATAGTAGGAGCATAGCATACTGAGTTATTCATTTCAATATTTAGTTATATTTGGGCTATGACAGTAACATCACAGGAATTAACACCACTGGCTCATTATTATTTTAATGAATAATTTATTGCCTCTCTTATTGAAGAAGAAAGGCACGCCATCTGCATTATATTGAATAAATGAAATAATTTTCCAATTAATTAAAGTCAAGCAATGTTATGAAATAAACAAATGATGTTTAACCACGTCGCTGCCTCGTAAGGAAGAAAATCCACCAACTCAACTCAGATGTTTTATCCTTTATATTAAATACCTGTTATGAAAAAAATTAATTAAATTGAAAAGAGAAATCAATCAACTTCTTTCAAAATGAAATGCATGATATTTATTTGTATGATACATTTTAAAAACACTTGCAAGATATTCGGCATCTATTTCTGTCTTCCAGTTTTTGAAAAAGATGTTGCTTATTTAAAAATTTAAAATAATTTTATAGCATAACTTTATACATATAAAATAATACTTTTATTATTTTATAACATAACCCAACTGTGTACTACATGATTTAATAAAAACAATTATTATAAACTGATAATAAATATTCTCCACATATCTTTATCGTCGTACTTAGATAAAAACTTCAGGACGTTGTATACCTGTGATGCCGTATTCAGGTAAGAAAATCAAGATGGATATATATGTGATGTTAATAGCAAAAAGTTCCATATTTAAAGAAGATAACTCTTATTAGAAAATGTCAAACAACTATTTACAAAATATTTTTTTATATGCATTATTTCCGGTTTTCTTTCTTTATTTAAAATACTTAAATTTGTAGTACATCGATGTCTAATTTCTGCAGATTGACTAAAAATTGCGACTATATACCAAAATTGGTGACGATGAATAATTGATCTATTTAATAGTAGAATATTTTTAATAGGTTAGAAAAATCATGTCAATTTGATTAATATAACATGCCGTTAAGGGCTCTTATAATTTAAGTATAAATGACAGAATCAAGGTTAACTGAGAAGAAATCTAAGTTGTTTTTTTTTCGAGGGTTTTTTTTTTTGTTCCTAGCAAATTTTCAAACGATAATCAGCGTGTCTGTTTTGATACTTGAAATAATTAAAAGGAATTATAAAGAAGTGTTTAAAGTCCCATTACTTTCCAAGCGCATTTACACATTAACTACAATATCTGTAAAAAATGACCATTAAAAAAAGTCTACTAAGTAAAGGATTAAAAAGGTGTTTGAATTTTTAAATTTTATCTTTGAACGAATGACATTTTTAATCGATAATTCTGTCAAAAACCATTAGAGAATGGAAGTTTTCCTCTGGCATTTTTCAATGCATCATCATAGTTTAATATGTATCGGAGATTTTGTCAAAGACGTTATTAACTCATCAGGTTTGGTTTGGTTAGATTAACGTCTCATTTTAAAGCAACACTAAGACTATTTTGGGACAGACCTCGCAAATTTGAGTCAAGGTTAGATAACGAGGGTGACACCTGAGCTAGCGCCCCCCTCACCAAACTTCCACACGGAGTGCGTTCAGCTCCGACAGATTTAGCCTGCACCAGACCCGTTTACACGACGGTTCTTCGAATCCGGTCCCGAACCAAAACCCCTCCAGACCCGAAGCCGAGACCTTACCAACAGGCCACCGCTGCCCTATTTACCCCTCACAGCATTTCTGATAAATGGACGTGACGCTTTTTACATCAGCTAATCGAATTGCAAACGATGCAGGATAATGTGAGAATGCATCTTTATTTACGACACCTCGCAACGTTAATGCAACTTCTATTTCTCTTTACTTTCTTCTATTCGTATGCAATGAGAAAGTATTGTAATTCCCAAAAAATTCGAACTCGAAGCATTGATGAATCTCCACGTTTCAGATCACCCTGAATCCAAAAAACACAATTTTAGTTTCTAGTATACGAAATATTGCAGGTCTAAAAAAAATTCGAATTCGAGACTTTGACAGCACCCACATTTCTAACCTCCCTGAGTACCCAAAACACATTTTTGGCATTATGCCTATCCGTCTGTCTGTGAACTCGATAACTCAAAAACTCTTTAAGCTAAACGGATGAAATTTAAAATGTGGACTGACGACTAAATTTTTAAATTTTTGTCAAATTGTGAATGAAATCATTCCCAGAAAATCTGTCAACCTGTTTGAGTAAAATTGAACTCAATAATTACAAGACGCTAAGAGTAGGTAGATAAAGCTTGGTACAAGGGTTTAGCATCTAAAATATGGATTCTCATAAACGCAATGACTTAAATCAATGGAATTCGATGTGTTAACTTGTTCTACAATTTTTCCATGTCAAATATCTGTGCCAATCAAATTGTCTGCAAAAAGGCGACCAAATTACATATTCTCACGATAGATTCACTAAAATTGCTAGATTCACGTCAAAGATTTATATTTCCTAACTATCGTTCACCGCTACCATACTAGGTACTCGTGGTCTTACCCAACATACACAATTTTATGTGAGGGAGGGGGGGCTAAAAATATTTCTTGGAGAGTATGTGAGAAAGTTTTGAGGAGACCACTCCCGCTGGTTGAAATGTCCTCTGCCTGTCGCTCTGTCTGTCCATGAAAACAATAAATCAAAAATACTTTGAACTAGGAGGATGAAATTTGGTATATAGTCTTCATTACACCAGATTTAAAGATTTCTATCAAATTTGAATATCCATTCAGAGAAAATATGTCTATACGATTGTCCGAGTACAAGTAAACACGATAGCTACTAAATTTATAGGATTAGATTGATAAAATTTGGTATACAGTTTTATTAAAATCTAAAATGTAGATTTGTATCAAGTTCGGAACCGAACAAATTCAAGGTTTGACGGTTTGTCAGTCTATATTTTCGTATGCATGTAAATGTGATAGCTGAAAAAAAAAAGCAATGATTTAAATAAATGAAATTTGGTATGTGATCTTGTGACTGTAATTGCAGTTCTACGCCAAATTTTGCTTTCCATCCGGAAAAAAGGCCTCTAAAGTATATATTATTTTTATTGGTTATCTGAGTATTAATTGCATGTCAGTGAAAGATCGCTTGCTGACTATTGTTTCGTAACTATTGTTCTCCAATAGTGTGCCGTTAATGCGCAAGTATCCGTTTTTTTATTCTGCTACAATGCATTCAAGTATCAAGTGTGATATTCTGAAAATAAAAATCTGAGCACTGGTGACATTCAAGAGCTTGCTTAAAGCCCACAAATTTATGTGTGTGGAGTGAGATAACACCATTATTAGAGAGCATGAGAGAAAGATTTAGGGAGACCATACCCTTTGATTACCATTTCAAAAGCAGTAATTTACTATTACTTAATATTTATTTTCTTTTCCATCTCCAAACTTTAATTTAATATTTTGTTATAAATTAGTTTTATAATTTCTTTTATTACTATTCGAGATTGCTCATTCAATTTTATTTTTTTAGCAAACAACATGTGAATAATCTCAATCAACTGCTCCGACTCACCTTGAGGCAGACGGAAAAATCTGAATGACCGGAACGCCAAGGCAACATTGGCAGGAGCTATGGCTGAATTCTAAGGGCCATCACCGGTTACGGTACAGCCCCTGCCGTAGGAGGCACCCCCATCACCAATAGGGGCTTGCCAACTCCACACCATTTCTGTACCCACAAGGGCTGCGAAAATCTCCCACTATGCCGGAAGCTTCTCATACCTGAGTTGTCTCCATTGATAGGGGTACAGAAACATGTGCATAAATTAAATTTAAGATATCAATATAACATGTGGTACAGTTTTTTTATTTATTATTTATTTATTTATTTTTTAGATTTTAAACTGTATCTCCTGTTTTAGTTTACAATTCATACTATTATTTTTCAAATACAGAACTTTTTAGAAGAAAGAAATAGTAGAAACATTATAAGCAATTTGTATCTAAACTAGATAATATTGTTTAATGATCACCTTAAGCAATTTTAAAATGTTATCTTTTAAAACCTTTTATGGGAAAAGTTTTAACATGTTCTTCTTTCCCCATGTATTATTAATTCAGCATACCATTCAGTTATTTGGGATAAAAAGGTTTGCTATTGTTTGTTCCAGCTCGAAATTCAGATGAAATATGAAATGTATACCTTGAAACCTTCTGTTTCTAGTAAAATTCCTTATAGTTCATAAAGATGTTGATGATTAATGAGCCATTTTTAAGCTAAATTAAATTGAAAGGAAATTGCAAAGATATCTTTCTCAGATTTAATTAATCCTCAAATTAATCCAAAATTTTTCAATTTTCGTTCTTGATTTCATTCTAAAATTTTAATGCTCGAATCTATAATATTCAACCCGCAGACGAAAAGACCGAAAGAAATCATCAGCACTTCATTTTGTATATAATAAAAAAATTCTTTTAGAACAAAATAACATGGATAAAGAGCTTCAAAGGCATTACAATTTTTTTTATCTATTTGATATTTATTTAATAATAAATTTTTATTTTCAATTTTTTTTTACATTTAAATTTTTAAAAATTCGTTTAATTATTAAAAAATGGGAACTTTTTATCATCAAAAGAGTTTTCCTAGGAAATTTAATATAAGGTTAAATTTTTAATAATTTTAAATCATTTTTATAATTTTTCAAAATAATAAATAATTTTTTGCATGTGGTCTCATGCTGTCAAAGTTCGTTACTGACATTGTTGCCAATATTTGGCGACAACTTGTCTAATATTTTAATTTTATGATGATTGGTCCTAGCTAATGAAAAAGTATCCATAATCGAATGTAGTAGTTCTTCAGTGTAAATTTCGCGATTAGGTTTATTTCTGTCATGTTTAAATTAATAAAACAAATCATTACCCGTAAACTGTTAAAAATATTTTTTTTGTCAAAAACGATTTAGGAATTTAATACGAAAAGAAAGTTTAATAAAATTAATTAATTAATTTCAATTAAGATTCAAGAGAAAAATATTGTCATTAATAGTGTCAGATGAAGCCACGTGTTTCTTCCTTATCTGGAAGAATTCAAGAGTGTTTAATAAGGACAATAAGTATTTCAAACTGTCAGGATCAGAAAAAAAATATTATCAGACTACAAGCTTTTAGTAAAGAATCGAAATGGAAATGGAATGCAATCTTTTGTATTATCATGGTCAAATGCTTGAAGTAGCTTTCTACGAACTGAATTCAGAAATAAAAAGAGTAAAAAAAAATCAATGATCTAATTTTTGATACCTATTAGATCAATATCTCACAAGATTGTTACCAGACTTCGCAAGTCTCATTGATTTTATGACAGCGATACTATATTTTGATTATAATTATTAGTAATTCTCCAGGAATAAATCGACCTGATATGGCGTACAGTTAAGCAACAACCTCCCAGGGTAAATAAAAATTGCAGATAGAAGGGGAGGGATAAATATTAATACACAAAGCCTCCTAAAATACTCCAAAGTGAATGCCTTAATGGTAAATGAACATGATTATAGTCTGTATATTTTCAATAGGCGGTTCAAGGTCACATTTTCTACCTCGATATTGGTTGTCTTGTACCAGTAACGCAGTAGAAAATGTGACCTTGAACCGCCTACAGAAAATACACAGACTATAAAAGCCTCCTTAACTATTAATGATATCATACCTTTTATGTTATTACAGATATTTGATGCTCCAGATGGTATGTTGTGCGTTCTCCAAATAGCTCTGTTGAGCTTCTTTTAAACGGATATAAATTGCTATTGTTTGTGTGGTAGGTTTTAGAAATGAGCCTTATAATTTATATCCATAATAATTCGTTTATTGCTTATAATGTGTATAGTTTCATATAATCTCTTTTTAGTAGTAATAAATAGTTAAAAAGGCACTCTGGAATTTATGCCCCATTTAACCACATGTGCATCACAAGTAGAATCTTTTCAAATGTTCATAATTAGTGTAAAGGGTCTTTTATTTTGAGCAATACTTTTGGCAAAGTCTTTAGGTTTTTAACAATGAGCCGCTATTGCAAAAAGAGTGCGAACATAAACCGAATCTGTTGAGATTGTCCACAAAGGGCCCTGTGATATACTAACTAATTTTTGAATTGCATGAAGTTCAGTCAATGTTAATTTATTGTGCCCAAAAGGAAGCTCGAAGGTTTCATACACTCAGCTAAGTTTCATGGGAACACTAAGGGTATTTTACTTAAGGTCAGGTTTAAAAAGATTGAGTTTGATGCAAACAGCATAACCATGTGGCCTGAAAGGAAAGATAATGCTAATAGCTAAGCATACTCTTTCCTTAATATACTGGCATGGATTTTAATCATTAAAATGTTTCAAGTTCCTAGATTCCTAAATGTTCAAGATTTCCTAGATAATGCATCTGAAAAGCCTCATGAGCTTGCAGGGATATATGACTTCGTATATGAAATGAACGTTTTATCACGGAGGCCATTATTTTATTTTTTAGGGCATTATTTTTCTTACTGTTTCTGCATAGAATTATTATTTATTAACATCTCCTAACTTGGCTCACCATTTATGATGTATTAATTCATAGGAAAAATGATACTTTGATTATAAAATTGCATATTAGAATTCCATCGAAAATCTACAATGTATGTAGTCTTAGTGTATACCTCTGGACACTAGCCAGAAGCCAAACAATTTTTCATGCGTATACTGAGAAAATCTAGGGAAAGGTCTTCTTATCTGGCGTAATCCTAATATTGTCTTCAGTTTAAAATTGTGAAGTTGGTCTTCGAGCGCCATCTGTAGTCCGTATAGGAAACATCCTAGCTCTAAGACTGCTTGCATCGTATGCTCGCTGCTTATTAGACCCTCCGTCTATAACTGGTCCTTTCTTTAAAGATAAATTCATTGCAGCTCTTCTTATCACATGCTCTCTGAAAAAGAACACATTTTATAGAATAAATTAGATATATTAAACATGCATAAAATAAATCGGGCGTGTTAGACCAACAAGAATAATTTGAATCCACGGATTTTATAAAGTTCGAGACTGATTTCTAAATTTTCTATGTTTTAAAGGAAATTCAGAATAAATGTATCTTCTTAAATAAATCGGAAGAAAGCATTAGAAATGCTGCCTGAAGGATCAAAATCGCATTTCATTATAGAAAATAATCCATTGCACTTTAAATATTGACTTGCGAAAAATGAGTCATCAGAATATCCCTCCCCGTATCTGCACTACAAATGATAAATCAAAGAGGAAATCTGAAATGATATTTAATGAAGAAAGACTGAATGCGGTACAATTATTCTGTGTTTCAGCATTTTTAATTGGTTTTGCTTCAGCACTTTCCAACTCCTCAATTGGTTAGGAATTAGAAAACATACTTCTGCATTAATTCTTGTGAAATGTGGCAATTATTCGTTATCTTAACATTATTTGTTTTGTCAAATTACATTCTCAAATGCGTTCGAAGACGGTTTTTTTTTAATTCCAACTAATGCACTTAACAGCATCGATTCTCTCTCCCCCCTTTTTTTGTAAAATGGTATTTATCAGAAGTATTTTGAAGCCTAAATGCTGTTGATTATTTTTAAAATTTTAGTAGTATGGTCATTCCTTTGCAAGTTTTGATATTTTCAATCAACTTTAATTTATATATAAATTTTTTCAGTGGTTCAATGAATCTTCAATACTGGATAAAAAAAATGAGGGATAATATAATCGGGTTGAGTCTTTTTGATTACACAATGTTTTTTGTTGGTAATGCAAAGTTTGTATAAAAATGTAAAGTTTGAATAACAAGAGTAAATGGGGTTTCATAGATGTGTTAAAAAAGTTAATTAAAATAGTTAATTAATTTAATGTGTTAAAAAGTTAAAATAGCGATTAAAAAGTTAATTAAAAATTAATTTAATTTTCCATTAACTCTCGTAGCGCCACTTAATACCATTATTGCAGAAATGCAAAAATCTTTATTTCATCAGGTGGTGTTTGTTATAATTGGATAGATAAGAGATTGTTATGTTTTGCTTTAAGAATCATTATAAAATTTGGTAACCCCCCCTCCATAAAAATACATATTTTGAAGCTTAAGTTAGAAAATTATGACGATTCAAAACCAATACTTTATATTACATATTATTGAGATCAAAATATACATTTTGCATCATGTTTCATATACATGTTACTGAATGCTCTATACATGAAATATAACTTTTAGTAAAAGAGTAAGTGAATACATTTTTAAATAACAGATTCTTTATCCTTCTTCATGATTAAATAAAAGGTTTATCTTTAGTAGCTTTTTAAAAGTCCTTCGTTTAATTCCTGACGAGTATGAAATGAAAGTTAGAAAGTAGGAAAAACAGAGTTTTGAAAAGCATTCAGAGCGTATATGATTTCAATTACGAATTTTACCGAAATTTTGTTGAGAAATCATTTATTTTATTAGCACGATGCTTGGATATGTCACGTGGGGTAGTTAAAGTTACAGATATTATACAATGAGAAACGACGAGAAGCCAAATCCCTCTACAATAAAGTGAAGTTTGGATTCATTTGGATAGAAAATTAATTTATTTTAAGATGGAGATAAATTGAATTGATTACATATTTTTGGATGGGGCTTTAGCACATCTATCAAAGTCCATAAACCAGGAACTATCATAAATATGAAGTAGGGAATCTTTAATTAGTCAAATTTATTTTAGAGCACTTAGGTAGCACTTGATGAAGTCAGGTTGTCTTTTTGAAAGAATATCAAAAGAAATTGGCTTACAGTTGCCTTCTACCAGGAGGAAAATCGCAAGACTTCCAGCAGCCAACCCGATTTCAGTGAGGAATTTGTTGTTAAATCGTGCATCAGTCTACCAGTTTTAGAATTACAATAGGTAGGAGCAGACACATAGAATAGAACCCATACTATGCTAATGTCGATTCATGATCTTCAAGCGTGTAATACCAAACCTTAATCCACTTGGCTAATTCACATAGTTGCTACAGAATTAAAAAAATAAAAATAAAAGAGCAAGTCAATACATTTGAAGTAAGTCAAGCATAAATATCGTTGTCGAATATCGAAATTTTCATAATTTGACTAAATGATTTGTGTTTTATTATTGATTTGTCAACAGCCTGAGTTATACAGTTCAGGAATGATGGTGTAATTTTGCCAATAGAGAATATAATTTCTCGTAGTTATTGAAGAGATGATTTATTATGTTGCTTATAGTAAAGGTGGACCTATTGAGTCATAAATTAACTTATGGTGTTAATTTTTTACCTGGATAATTGATTAGCAGCATTCCTTTTTAACTAAGCCTTCTGACCCTCGGGGGGCACCTCGAAATGAGGATGAGATGCTTCCGGCATGATGGATGGATCTCGCCACCCTGGAGGGTATACTAATAGGTGGGGGATCTGACTCCTCCCATCGATGACGGGACGTACTTCCTTCGGGAAGGGTTGTACCGTGGCCGGTGACGGCCCCTAGGACTCAACCACAGTTCTCGCCAATTGCTGTTGCGGCGGTCCGATCAATCAGTTTTATGATTTAAATCCGTTTGCGGAGAGTTAGATGGTTGACTTAACTATGCCTTCTGGGTATTTATCTCTGGTTTCCTTATATGCCAGGATCTAGCGAATATGCAGTTGGGTAAAGTGCAATACAATGGATGATTCTTCTAAGTTGCTAAATCTATCATCGATATCGATGAAATTAATTTTATGGAGATATCGATGAAAGTGCCCGCATCCTATGCTATACAAATCCCCGAAGAATACTAAATTGTCTTCGGATGCAATTTTAAATTGATTTTTTTTAGTCCAACACCTCTTTCTTGAATTTATTTGAAATTACAGATTGTTGGAGAAAGATTTCGTAATTTTCGTACTAGTGTGTGATTGACAGAATGGCACATGGCTAATACATTATCATCTGAAGTTTCACATTCCACCACCTGATGATATCGCATACACGACAGATTCCAGAGACCAGGTCAGCACTCTTAGCCGATTTTCTGCATCTCAGGTCTTGAAAATGTGACCTTTCAGCTCAGAAGGCGAGACTGATATAATGCTGTCATGGTGCTAAATTTTTAAAATCAACTTTTTTTTTTTGAAAATGCGACCTTTCAGCTCAGAAGGCGAGACTGATATAATGCTATCATGGTGCTGAATTTTTAAAATCAACTTTCTTTTTGAAAATGCGACCTTTCAGCTCAGAAGGTGAGACTGATATAATGCTATCATGGTGCTGAATTTTTAAAATCAACTTTTTTTTTTGAAATTTTGTTGATTGCAGAAGGATAAATTCATCTTCTCAAGTTTCCTGTAAAATATCTTTTCAATAATTTGACTTGAAAACCAATTTGAAAAAAATGAAATATTAATAGTTGATGCATTTTACAGTTGAGAACATAGTAATCATTTCCTGAACGAGTACCTAATTCATAAGTTGGCAATATTGTTTTATTTGAATATAAGATTATAATTTGTAATAATTCACAATTTATACAAAAGAACCGAAATTTATCTAATTATGAAGCTTTTAAAAAGAAGACCCGAATTTCCCTTCAAATAAAACTATAAAATATTTTTTTCTAAGGAAAAATGTAACTTTATTAATAAATTTTGAATATATTTTCGCTTTCATTTGGCAATTTCAACTCTGGTTTTCCTTATTAACCTTATACGATTATGTTATTTCTCTTTTTCGAGGTTGTCTGAATCAAATATTTGAAAATACAAAAACATTGAAAAATGTAATTTTACATTAAGAAAGACTTTATTGTTTGATTAATCTCCCAGATAAGTGGAACTATATGAATCAAAGAATTTCCTTCTTTTTAATATAGTAAGTACAATTCCAGTTCAGCTCAGAACATTATTTTGAGCTCTTTTATTTCCCGAAGGAAAAAATGAATTTGAATACTCGCTTAAGGTTGCGGAAATTTTCTGTACGTTTACAGTTATAAAAGACTGATAACATTTTTCTTTCTGCAGAATATTTGTGAAATTTTGTCGAATATTTTAAATCCAAATATTAAAAAAAAAAGTCAATTTGTTGTATTTTTTTTTCAGTATAAGGTTATTGAGCTCTTTACATATTTAATTATATGTAAAGCGAAATATTTTTAGCTCAACTTACAAATATACTTTTTGTGAAATTCAAAAAACGAAGGAAAATAATAATTTCTTATACGGAAAACGGTGTTCTTGAAAACACCGAGACTCATGTATAATCAAATATATCCTAATGAGATACCATGAAATGATAAAACCTAATCGTTTAGTAATCAAATTAAGTTTTATGTAAAGGTTGTTTTATTCTACTGTAAAATACAGTGGAACTCGAATAATTTGAAGCTTACGGATCATAATAAAGCTCGAAGTAAGAAAAATTAGATCTAATATTGTGTTCTAGAGAAAGCGCTAAATTTTAAACCATAAATGGCAATAATTTTTTTTAAGATTTAAGTGTAAAATAAATAACTTTAATTAATAAAATGATAATAAACATAAAAAATAAATAACTTCAGAGACAATAATTTCAATAAATATATGGTATGCTGTTCTTTGATAACTAAAAATATACAATAAACTTTCAAATCTGTATTGTATTTCACATCTAACGCATTCAAAGTTTTTTTTTTTTTTTTTTTTTTTTAAAAGTCAGAAATTTTTCTTTTATTTTTTGATGGAAGACTTTGCGAGTGAACAAAGAACTTTCAGAATTATTCTTGTATATCTTGTCTACAAGAATGATTTTTAAATAATTTTGTTATATATTCTTATATACCTTGAAAGAAAACCGAAAAAATTGGAACTGTATGCTAGATTTGTACTTTTTCACATTACATACATTTAATGTTTTTGTGATAGATTTCTGAATTTTAATTTCGCAGATGTTTTCTTTAGTTTTAATATAGCTATAATTGCGGCGAATTTCATAGCAATAGCACAGTTATTTAGTGACAGAATTCGCAATTTTGAACCCCGGCTACATGACGAGGCAGATGCCTGAGCTCTGCTCTTCGATTTCATGCCAATGGAGGGACATTTGGATTCAATGGATTTAGCGCACACCGGGCCCACTTACATGCTAGTTCAATGGTATCGGGTTTCAAACGTGAAAGTGTCCAATCCTGAAACCAGGATTTTACTACCAGGGTACCATTCACTGTATTTTGTGGGATTGTATTTCATTTCATTGGGACTGTATTAGGGATGACGAATATTTTACGAGCGGTTATTACGTAACCAATATCAAAAAGTCACAAATACTAGTGATCAATACTTTTCAAAGAGGACTGTGATTCAAATCCTTGATACGATCTTACTGGTGATATTTCGATTACAGGTTTTGGATCACGAAATTAACAATCGATACTATATCACTGAAATTTACCGGAGCGGTGACTTCACTGGAAAGTAACAATCGATACAATCTGTCCAATCTAAGCTCTCGAACGAAACAGAAAAGGAGAAATCTGTGAATGGCTTGAAAAGTGAACGGACCGGTTATTCTTGGAATTATCGTATCATTGAATTGCATATCACTTAAATTTATCGGAACGGTGACTTCACTGGAAAGTGTGAAGTCGCCACTCTACTTCCGATATTCGCATTTGATGCACTATTCCATACAAATCATTTTTAATTGCTGTGACTTGACTTTGCATATACTCCGTTTACTGCTGGCGCCATCTATTGGTAGAATATATAACTAAATTAAACAATTTAAAGAAATGACATATATATTTAATTCAAATTTTTCAGAAAATGGTTTACTCCAATAAAGAAATTAAATAAATAGTTTTGAAAAAAAAAATCAAATTTAAGAAGTAAGCTGAAATAGATAAATTAATTCAATCACACGTTACTTAAATTGGTAAATTAAGTATTAATTACAATTAATAAATTTAATATTTAATATTAAGTAATAATTTTTAATTAATAATATGATTGAAATAACAGATATTTGGAACAAATATTTAAAAATAACAATAGCAAAACTATTTGTTATTCAAAAAATCGTGGATTATGCATCTCTAGACTGTATTTCATTTTGTGGAACTATCTTGTTAATTAATTTATTTGTTCAATTAACATCCCGTTTTGAAGTTATGTAAGGACTATTTTGGCAATGATAAGGATTACTTTGTGGCATTGGGCTAAGTAAAAATAATAGTTTCATTTTTTCATAAAAAATTAGTAGGTTTGTCTTGGGATTCTTACTTAGTGATAATACGGATAGAGTAGAGATTTCATAATCTAGAATTCCGATCTATCATAATCAATTCATTAATTTTAATTATTAAAGAAGCATTTCTCTCTCTTTTGTAGGTGAAAATAGCAAAACGAGGAGAAGGAAATAATTTCATAGAAATATGATGCTTTTTTTGGAAATGTTTCTATGAATGCTGAAATGGTTTTCAGTTCACTTTGGAACAGAAGTATCAGATACTTGTAGAAGTATGTGAGAGTCTCCACTTCACTCTGTACTTGTTGGATTAGTTAAATATAAATAAACTTTATGTAATGAACTGTTATATTTTATCACTGCTGCGCACAGCTTAGCTTAAAATTTTCATTTTTATCATAGAAATGTTTTTGTCGAACTATTCTTGTTCTTTGCTCTTTTTTTACAATGTATTTTATACTGTTAAATTTGAATTGACCACTTTTCGTCACTATATATTCAAAAGTGTCATAGAAAAATATTAAAAAATTATTACAATTTTTAACCTGAGAGCTTTTCTAGCTTTTAAAATTAAAAACAAGTATTAATTTCACTTAATAATATCACGGCTTTCTCGCAATTTCGTAAAAATATCCGAGGATGTAATGTTCTTTCCAAAGAAATATCAAAATCCATTTTTTTTTAATATTCAGGAATATTTTTAATAAAAATGGCGATGTTTTGGCGCCATTTTTCCTAATTTCTCAAGTAAGGTCATGATGAAGCATTTCAGTTGATTAAGATATCTTCATGAGATAAATTGCAATTTCCTAGTAAATTATTCCCACAGTTTCCTAGGGAAAAAAGTAGGAAGACAAAATTGATAAAAAGAACAGTAATAAAGTAATTAATTCTTGCATATAAAATTATTATATTTAATTCACGCACAAAAAAAATCACTGATTTAAATTTTTAAATGAGGAAAAATTTTCAATCTTTTGTATTTAAATACGATATAAAAAATAGCCCTGGGGAAGTTAGATGAAAATTTGTTTGAATATGAATTAAGAGCTCCATTTCAGGATATATGATTCGCATTTTGATAATACGTTTGTAGAATGAAATTCAAAGGGATCTTGAAAAACAGGTTTCTACCAATAGATGGCAGCAGTAGCTGACATTTTCATTTAAACGAGAGCACAGATTAGAGTGTGTTATCGTTTTCTTTCTTCCTTGTTTTGAAAATGCAGCTAATGATTCACGAAAGCATGAGATTCAAGAAAAGGGCACAACCTTGACAGCCGAACGTATAAACAACCTAGTCAACATATATAATGGATGTATAATTATATTTTGTGTTCAGAATTTCAAATGCTGGCTCAAACCACAATTTATACCCTTAGGATAAAAAGGCTCTCGCATCAAATTAAGAAACTCAAATTTATTTGAAAAGATATTTTATTTCCAAGAACATTTGTGAGTTTTTTTTTTATCAGAGAAACGTATTAAACGCCTGAAAAATTTATATTGGAAATTTGAATGAAGCTTTAGAGCAAGGTGAGGCCACATTTATATAAGCATACATTCATATTATAATCTTTGGGTAACATGCTTTCCTACTATTACAAAAGAAATATGACCGAGAAAATAGTTTTTAATGGAAACTCGAAGTATCCTCCTCCCTTACATAGGCAATTATTAAAATAAACTTTTCTTTCGATTAATTTCCATTGTTTAAAAAGTTTACGACGGAATTGCCCGTGTTTATAACCACAAAAACGTAGCGAAACTTAAAACAAAACGATAATAATAATTATTATTAACACATTAATGTTTAAAGCGTTTATCTGCGTTTAATCTGAGTTTTTAAAACATTTCACTAGCTTTAAAAAATACATTTTTTGTTCCTCTTTTTAATAACGAAATCGATATTTTATAAAGTTAATTCTCAGAATCATAATAGAATTACTTTCGAAATTCTTTTAAAAAAAGATAATATAATTGTTTTAGAAATATTTTACAGAAACTCAGATGTTTCCATTGTTTGAATTTTTAAGGATGAATGTAAGTGAAATAAAAGGATGTTAAATCTCACAAAAGACCTTAAAGAGGATTCAAAATATAACACTGTGTAGGGTGAAGATAAATATTTCAGAATAGAAATATATAAATTTGAATATCTGCTGTTAGATTTATTCGTAAAAACGAAATCGTTATCTTATAAAGTTAATTCTCATAAACATCATAAAATTACTTTTGAAATTCCTTTTAAAAAAGATAGTATAATTGCTTACAAATATTTTACAGTAACTCAGGTGTTTTCATTGCTTGAATTTTTAAGGATGAATGTAGATAAAATAAAAGGGCGTCACATTTCACAAACGATTTTAAAGATGATTCAAAATATAATACTTTTTAATGTAAAAATAAATATTTCATAAAAGAAATATATAAATTCTGAATATCTGCTTTTAGATTTATTTGTTTTGCTCTTTCTTATTTTGTATGCATAGTTTTTTTTTTTTTTTTGGAAATGTGTTTTGCAATTTTAGGAATCTGTATAAAATAATACGGATGTCTTATGAATTAAAAAAAAACACGAATAATTATTTCAAGCTTCGTATTTATTTGTCAAGCTTCTACATGTTAAATAAACTACATAATATTATTTTGTAATAGGAATTTGGTATATATTTGAAATTTACAGGCACTGAAAAATAAAATGAGTGCTAAATCTGGAAAACACGAACTACGAAATGTAACTCGAAGACGCGTAATGACATTGTTACTCTCCCATTTTATTATTTCATTATTTATGTAAAACTATCAATATTTTAAAATTAGATTTGCTCGAAATAATTTATACAAACACTCCTAGTTATTCAAGAAGGAATTTAAAATTATTAAATAAAGTCTTATATTGTTATTATTCGGTACATATGAAATATATGTTTCTTACATAAATGTTAACTACATTTTTTGCAAAAGAGTTTCGTTTTACTGAATTTATTTCAGACTGCACAGATGAGAAAATCTGTATGAAATGTTTATTCTTTTTCCAAAAGGATTTCTTAGAATTTTATTATGAGCTTCAGCAGCTTCCTTTCTGAGAGTCATATAACGTTGGATTATGTCTAAGGCTAACTTTATAATCTGTCGTGATTTTTTTTTCTAATTCTAAAGAGAATCATTTGTAGATAGTAGAAGTATGCAAAAATAAATGATAACAGAATTTCAAAGTAAAAGATCATTCTCATAAGCTCACTGTTTGAAATTTCATCTGTGGAAAATATTTCTATTATTTCATCCAGATTAGACAGAATGTAGAAAGTCATTATTTCCAGCTCTCTAAGCTATCTTGTGCTTTCGTCAATATTATTATTGTTATGCAATGTGATTAACAAGATATTACTTTTAATTTTCTTATGTAATGAGGAGAAATCTTCCTTTTCCTTTTGAAATCCAAATACAGAATTAAGTAGATCTTTTGCCTTAGTTCCAATAAATTTAGAAGCTAATTCACTTTATGTTTTTTACTTTATCATACACGTAATACACAAAAAATATAGCATTCGTCAAGAAATTCGAACTAGAGATTTTGACGAATCTCCACGTTTTAGACCTATCCGAGTTCGAAAAACACATTTTCGGAAAATGTCCATCTGTCTGTTAGTCTGTTTGTGACAAAGATAACTCAAAAACACTTTGAGCAAGACGACTAAATTTGGTTTATGGTCTTAACACCAAAATTTGCAGATTTCTTTCAAATTTTGAGTAAAATCTGTTCAGAGGAAGTTCTTCTGTCCGGCTGTTCGAATGTAAGTCAACACGATAACTAAAAAACGGGGAGAGCTAGATAGATAAAATTCGGTACACAGATTTAACATCTATAGTGTAGATACTTATAGTGTATAGTGTAGATAGTGTACATATATAGTATAGATATAGAGCCGAATTCAACAAAAGGTTGTTTGTCTGTCAGTTTGTACTTTCAGAAATATATATAGGTGATAATTCAAAAACGCAATAGTTTAAATATATGAAATTTGGTAAGGAATTTTATGACTTCAAGTGCAGTTTTGAGTCGAATCTTTGTTTAAATTGGTCGAGAGAAACGCAACTGAAGCGCAAATTCGATTTTCGGATACTACTAACGGCATGCCAGATATTCATCGCCAAACAACTCTCCATGGATGACACGATAGATTCAGTAAAAATGCTACATTCACGCCAAAAGTTAATATTTCGTAACTATTGTACGCCAATGCCAATGCCTTCTCCCATACTTCTCGAATAAACTTGTCATACCAGGCTTTCTCTGGTATAACAAGTTTATTAGAGAGTACGTGAGAAAGTTTGGAGAGATCACTCCTTCTGGTTTCAGAATAGTTCCTAAGAATAGGAACTTTTTCTTCAACAGTTTTATGAAAGCTGATAAGCTGATACAATTACATTACATTCAAAATCATCTAACTTTCGCATTACTCTCATAATAATTTCACTTACATTGTTCTGCAATTTATAAATATGGATGCTTGCGTAAATCTCCATTTTAGGAGAATAAAATATTGTTGAATCCATTTATTGACCCGCCATAACTTAAATAATGAGATATCGTTATTCTAATATACCTAAATCGTTCACTGACTTAAGCTATATAAAAATGTGACTCAAGAATAAGCGAAATCATGTTTCTTACCCTTTTAGCTGAAGTCAGATAGAAAATAAAAGAATTTGCTCAAAAATGACTTCATCTGTTGAATGTCACCTTAAGTCAGTTACTTTGATTTGACTTATTTCAATTCAAGGAAAGTCGGTATTCCTTTCATTTTGCAAGACATGGGGTGTAAAGCACC
>JAPMOR010119363.1:264219-310984 GCA_026543865.1 Argiope aurantia | reverse complement strand
AGTTCTAAATATCTATTTAACAATTCTAAAAATTCATTTAATTATTCTAAATTTAACGATTCTAAATATTTATTTATTTATCTGATTATTCAAAATATTTTGAATGTTATAGAAATTTCGTATTACAACAAAAGGTAATTCACAAGTTAGAACAATAAAGTATAATGAGCATCAAGAATAGGATATTTGGGTCGTTTAATGTTATTGGAAGTCGCCAAAAAATATGAAAGTAAAAATAATAAGTTTTAAATAAGTAAAAAAAAAAAAAAAAAAAAAAAAACCCGAACATCGCAAAGTTAATTCAACAAGAAATCTTTAACCTTTGATTAAAAATGTATGCGGAAGTGACAGGAGAGAGTTCAATTTGTGTTGAATTTTAATTATCTGTTAAACTAAGTTCATTCTATTTAAAAATTAATGAAATAAAATTACATAACTTTCATTTTATTAAAGATAGGATAAAGCGTCTTTGCTTTATTGTAAAGATAAGTGAATGTATGCTTAGAATTTAAATGCGTTTATTTTTGCTGACGGAAGACACATAGTGATATTTTCAGTTATTTTATGTGGACGAATCCAGTTTTCTAGACGATTTCTTTTCACAAGATTTAGTCTCAAACGTCCAATCTTTATCAGTGAAAATAAGATAAGTATAATATGCATTTTACATGAGTCTCAAACTATGAGCAAAAGGAATCATATTTAAGAAAGAAGAGTCTTTTAGAAATTTCTAAGGAATTTTACTGAGCATGTTTTAACCATGAAGTGGCCAGAATATTTGTGTGGAATCCTAAATTTTAAGTCAGCAATAATTTGTGACTTGTCTTGTAAATAATCTTTTTCGTATCGTACGATATCTGATCTTATATAAGCAGTAAGAGACCGACATTCGAAAATTTTCTGAGGAAATCCAAAATTTTTGAGCCTTGATATGTGTTCTGAATAGAGACATAAATGTATCCGCTTGCTCGAAATGTGAATGATATTTTCTATATTTTTCGGGTTTAACAATAGAGCCTGATAAAGGGGAATTCACATGAAAATTTACAACCTGTTTCTTTGGTATTCAAATAAGTGGATACCACGCTCTGTAGAGCAAAACACAGCATCCTTACGACAAATTAGGTCGCAGAGCTCTTTCACATCTTCGGCCTCTAGGAGCTCCAGGTTCGAGACACAATATCACAGAAGAACGGTCGTTTAAACTAATCTGGTGCGAGTTGAACCCATCAGGGCCAAATGTCCTTCCGCTAATGCGGTATGGAAGTTTGGGGAGGAGGTTTACCAGTTCAGGTGTTGTCCTTGTCATCTGACAGCGGTTCAAAATTAGAAGATTCTAACCAAAAAAGCCCTAATGTTACTTAAAAACGGCGCATTACTGAACTATTCTAAACTTTACCCCGTGCTACATGACAGATGTGATTCATCGTCTATAAAAAGAATCTTTACTCAGTTCCATGCTCGCGATTGGCCATCCAGATATTCTGCACTAAGCCTGAGACTTCCCATCCTCGTACATGAAATGTCCTTGCTTTTGAAAATATGAAGCACTTTTTTGAATCGAGAAATTGCAGGTTTTACAAAGTAGACAATATCCGATTAATGAATGGTCAAAAAATCTTTCACACTACTGACAGACAATAATAATTATTATAGTCAAATTGAAAAAAATTACGTTTGCAGGTATTCTATTCATGTCGCATCATATTTGATAAAATTCTTTGAAAATCTATTTTGAAGTTCATTTAAATATCGTGATTGGATTTATAAGAAAGTGACATATACTTCGACGATGTTTATCTCTTTACCTTTATCATGTTCTTGCATAAATCTTATTCTTTATGTATTTTGGCCTTGAATTAGATGTATAGATATATCAATGAAGTAAAATGTATGTTATTTGAAACTTTCGAGAAATATCTTCTTAAAAGAAACATCTCTCTGTCAACATTGCTTTATTTTGATTGTGAATATGTATGGCAACGAGCAATTGAAATTGCTTTAAGCTAAGGGCGATTGCAATCTGATGTTTATGAGAAACTTACATGAAATCAGATAATCCATTTGATCATTGTAATGTAAATAAAAATACTGTTCGTCAACGATTTCTGAGACGACCACATTTCGATGATTCCATCTCATTAAGGGGTGAGACGCAAAACTGTGAGCGCATTTCCGGTATTCACCTTCGACCTTGGATTTCCTCCATTAAATACTTTTTAGTTCAATTTTTTTTTTTTCTCACTTGTACGTGAGTGTTGTGTTATTTCTGATCGCATTTTATTTTAACTCAAAATTTCGTATTGATATGGCTAGTTCAAGTGGTAAAAAAACTTTCAGGAGTGGTACGAAGAAAATTTTACATAATACCATTAAATATTGTGGCCAAGAATCAGAAAATGGGGAATTAAAATATTGTCAAAAAATTTAATAGCATATAAAAAAGAAGCATTTTAATATAAAAATCATTATTATTTTGTAAAAAATTAATTACCAAATTTTTTTATTTATTTTTTATAATTTAATGTTTATGCCCCTTCCTTTAAATAAAAATTGCTCTGATATTTTACTGTGCCTTAGTACCTTCTCCCTTCTGTATTACTAATTATCTGCAATGTTTACGCCTCATAAAACCGCGAGTCTATTGTTAAATGGAAGCATCTCCTCCTTTCATCTTTCCTCTCACCCCTATTTTGTCGAATTAAACCCATCCGAACGCATGCGCAAAAGTGCGGAGTGTTTCGCAATCCGCTGTCAAATAGTAGGTGAAATACGAATTAATATACTCAGTCATTCCAAAAGAATTTGTTCCTGCGAGTCATTATATTTTTGTAATGAGATACAATATATGGGATGATAACATAATTAATATTCTTTGTGAAGAATGTTTTCTTTTATTGAATTTGTCTAAAACGCATATAAATTTTCTTCAATAACGGATGACTCTTCAGATTAATGATGTTCAAACCATGGAGTCATCATTTTAGCTTACTATCTTGTATACCTTTATTTTACATCATAGAAGTGGCATTATGGAAAGAGAAGTTGGAAGAGGGTACTGATGCTCTGTCGCTAGTCTTATATAGACTATGAAGACAATTTTTTAAAAATATTTATCTTTTTAATTCTATAGGTATAACAAAAATTAGTTATTTAGTTAGTTTTATACGTGCCCTTTGAAGATACAAGACAGTACGACCAATTTTTACAGAAAAAGGATAGCAAAACACCAATACGTATTTTTTCACCTTTACATAAAAATATAGGAAATTATCTTCTAATCAATAATTTAGAAAAGTTGGAAGTTTTGAAAAATAAACCAAGACCTTTTTTACAATGCATGTAAAATTTTTTTTAATTGATGGTCCGGAAAGTTTGTGAAAAGAACAAGTAATATCCCATAAATACATATCCAGTATGTCTGAGAATTCTTGGACACTTTACAAAGTTATGTAAAAAATAATTAGGATTAATGGCATTCCTTCGATGTTATTATTACTGATTATACTTATAAAACTTTGTTTCACATTTTTAACCCGATAGGTGGTGCTTTGTATGATCTAATGATGATTTAATGAGAAAACCCCATAATATTTATATCATGCTATTTTCAAAATTAAAGTTCTTAAGTTTTTAATGTGAGGGTCTCACAATAGTTTGAAGGGTTTAAAATAGCGTATTACAGTTGCTATTCAGTTTATAATTCCTCAAGTGCTTGCAAATATTTACCTTAGAACTGAGTATTATTTGGACATAGTATCCCCAATCAAGGGATCTCACATTAAAATTTATTAATTTTATTATTCTAGAGCAAGTTATTACAAATCTTCTATTTCTATACCTTATTGATTTTGTTTTATATAATTTTACAATCTGTCCAAAATTCTCGGTTACACTGTATATTATCATCCAGTTTTGAAACAACTCAGTATCTACTTTCGGATAGATTGGGTAGTTTTAAACAGTGATAATATAACAAGGACTACTCTTGAAACGTCCTGCCCATCTTTAGAATTCCACGCCACATCAAGAGGAGGAAAGTGACCATTGGTTCCAGCTTCATCGTTCAACAATCCTATGCATACGACGGAGTTTTGCTGGAATCAGGTTTGAACCTGATCTTTGACTTCATTAAGCCAAAACGGTTCCCCTATAATGAGGACGCGAAGTGAAAAACTGTACTCTCATGTATTTTGAGCGTAACAGCCAGTCACAGTAATCCTTGTTTATAGGGCTTAGTTCTGTGATAACGGGATGACTGGCTGTAATTGTTTTTGTTTTTTTAAAGAAGACCATTTACTCTCATTTTACTGCTAAAAAGTAGAATCGATGATGTTAAAATGAAAATTCCTATCACAAATCTGAATTAAATTGAAATAGAATCTTCTCGAAAAAAATTTTCTTCCGATATGTAGATAAGTAGTAGAGCATATTTTGAAATTTCAAATATTATGCGAAGGATGCATTTTTCACTCTAATGAACTTCATTTTCGGTCTAATGAACTTTAAGAATCAATTATTCTGCATAATCAAGCGATATCTGATCATCATTATTCTTTCAATTCATCCTAGAATATTAAAAAAAATTAGAAAGGGTTTTTAACTCAATGAGATCTTGTATACGAGTAATCAATTTATAAGCAATGGTGAAACCAATATTTTGAAATTATCTCAAAAAAGGAAAATATTTCCCTATCGTTTATACATAAATCACTTGGACTTATAAAAAAACGCTCCCAATAATGTTACTTGGCGTAATCGTGTGATATTTATCATCAATATTTTCTTAAATCATTCTAAGATGCAGAAGAAAGAAAATTAGAAATAGATTTAAATTTAATGAAATATTTCTTCATGGAAATGCGTCTGAAAATTGCGAATACAAATGTATGCGAATAATCAATTATAAACGATTGTGAAATTATCTCATCAAGTGAAATCACTTCCTTATCGTTTATAAGCAAATCACTTAAAATTATGGGGAAAAAAAACACTTCTAATTGAATACTAACTTTTAAGTATGTTATTTGGAGTAATCGTGTGATATTCATCATCAAAGATTTTTTTAAAATCATCCTAAGATACAGAAGAAAGAAAATTAGAATTTAATGAAATATTTTCTCTTGAAGTAACGTCTTAAAGTTGCGAATATAAATGTATGCGAATAATCAATTTGTAAACGATTTTGAAATTATCTTAAAAATTGAAAATACTTCCTTATCTTTTGTATAAAATTCTCTTTAATCTATCAAAATTATAGAATGCATTTCTAATTCTATAAATTTCTACTGCGTAGTTGTGAAGAAAAAGAGTTCTGTACTACAAAAATTATTTATGATGCCATTTCTAAGCACCTTCTACTAATAAATTGCTTTATGGTAAAATATTCAAGAGAGGATAATGTTAATGCACGTGTGGAAAAGCTCAGGGTCAGGGTTCCAAAACAACCTTTGTTGAAACTCATTGATCAAGTCACGTATTTTTGGCATGGATGTAAAAAATTCAACATTGAACTATCTGTAAAAAGGAGGTTAACAAATATATACATATTTTATAAACAAGTATTACAATGAACAGGTTTAAAAGTAACAGTGAAAAGTATATTTAAATGATACAATTTTTAAATTTTGTTAACACAAGTTACTTGAAGAAAAGAAGGATTAGAAAAGTTTATTATCTACTCCAATCAATTGCTTTTTAAGGTGACATCATTTTTCCCCATAAAGCGATAACAAATTCTGTTTCCGGAATTAATAATTTTTTCTATTCGGGAATGTGAAGGACATCCGAGTTATTAAAATTTGCCAGCTCTTTTTTTTTTTTTTTTGCCTTTTTTAATTTATTGCTGCTAATGACTTAATTACAGGTTTCATCATTAAAAATGATGTCATTTCATGCTTGGGTCAGACTAATCTAATCTTAAGGGGTTAGTATTTGCTACCAAATTATAATTTGTGTTTCTAAGTTTTATCTGATAAGCACATAATTTGGGGGTGGAGTAAGTTGTTACATTGATATAAATAGAACTTCTGTGAATGTCTTATATAAAGTAGGATTATTTTGTCCATTATACAATGATAAACTCAAAGCAGCATTTCGAAAATCAACCTTTTCAGATGCCTTTTCTTCTGGAGCAACTTTAAATCCATTTCAGCAGCCCGAGGCTGACCAAAATATGAATGACTTGGTCTATTGGATTATTCTTTTGAAAAACTGATCAATGTAAACTTAGAATAATCTTTGATTTATAAAGCTATTTTGAAAATTGCAATGCTTTCAGATTCCTTTTATCGTTTAAAGAAGCTTTAAATTCACTTATTTGGACATCATTTTGCTTCTTAGTTCGATATAGACCAATAGTATTGAAATTTGTTGACTCAGGCCTTAAATACCATGGTGGCCTGGTGGTAAGCTCTCGGCTTTGGAACCGGAGGGTTTCAGACTCAAGAACTTTCGCGCAAGCAGGTCAGGTGCGTGTTAAATCATTCGGGTCCAAATGCCCTCCGGCTGGTGTGGTGCAGAAGTTTAGAGAGGGATTACCAGCTCAGGTGTCGTTCTCGCCATCTGACTACGGTTTAAAATTACGAGATCCACCCCAAAATATCCCAATCTTTACTTTAAAATGGGTCGTTAATATAACTGAACTGATCAGGCTTTACTGAACTTTTAATCCTTTCGCCCTCTGCCCCAATTTTCATAGATCTCCATTCCGGATCTGCATGTGACAAAACCTTACGATGATCAATTTCCACAGTCAGAAAACTTTAATCAGTAGTGCAATCCATTAGGTTCACGCCAGGCTATGGGAGAATCTAAATACGTTTTGAAACTGTGCATTAATGATACATTTTAAACAAATGTGTCACTCCCGTGATGGGAAAAAATTGATAAAGATAAATATTTCTTCGCTATCAATGATGAAAATAATTTCTTTGAACAGCATAGAAAGATTTCCTTCGTTGAATGATGAGATTATTTTTGAACAGCTTCAAAGTGAACTTATTAATCTATATTTTATGATTTGAAATCCCAGAACAAAGTGCTTTTTCGCGCATTTCATCTCCTAATTCGGATTGCAGATGATTTAATGGGGTATAAATTACAAGATGATCCAATGACAAATTTAATTTCTTTTAAATCTTCAACTCTAATTTTCTTTAATTTTTTTTCTATATTTTCTTTTAATTCCTAACACATAATAGTTTGAATCGGAAAGAAATAACATTCCTAAACTAATAAAAGAGAAGTGTGTATTTGCTTTTCAAAATAAATTTAAACTAATTAGAAAATTCCAATTTTATGCAATCTAGCCTTTATCTAATGAATTATTCAATAAATCCTTTTCCTCCGTCATATTCTCGGTTGACTTCCCGTACATAGGTATAAGTGCTTGAAATCTTTATTGAATAAGAGAACACTTTATTGAATTTGTGATGTTAAGAATATTTATTTCAGCTTCTCTATAGCAGAATTCTAAAGAATTTTGTATAATTTTTTTTTTACTAGTATACTATTTCACAGTAATTTTATACACTCTAATAATTATCCAATATTTATAATTTATTTTAATTCAGCTAAAATCTAGATAAAATGTTTTACTACCTCACTGAAATGTCTATTTTCAATGGTTTTTGAAATTCCTTAAAAGTCGGATATTCGAATATATTTTAAAAATTAGCTGGTTTTATTCTATTCTTATAATATGCCACTGAATATAAATCATTTGTATAAGCTGAAATAAGAAATTGTCATTTTGCAATTATTATTAATCTCAGTTAAGTAAAGGTGACTCAGAATTAACGCAAGATTTGAATTGGCCACCATTCGTGTAGTAAAGTGTTGACAAACCTATTAAAAACCATTTGACTGCTGATAGTTCAGGGTTCGTAAAAATGGTTACACGATAGAACAACATGTTAACGCAATATTTGAATTGAATAAAAAACACAGTTTTTCTTTAAATTGCTATATTTTTATTGAATCGTAAAGTACATGAGATAGTGAGAGTTAAGTGTGCAATAACACATAGAGCAAATGGCCTCCGTGGCTTTGCTGGCACATACGGACTCTTTTGTCGAAATTTTCCATGACCATTTTGCATAAATGGGACTGAATTTTGTTGATGCAGCTTTGAATTTTCTCCTTCAATGCAAGCATGCTTGTGGGCGTGTTGGCATAGATCTTTGACTTCAAATAACTCCATAAAAAAATCCAATGGTGTTAAATCACATGATCTAGGGGCCCAATTCTCAACTTTTTGAACTGTGGTTCCACACTTTCATTATTTTTGAAATATTATTCAACGATGAAAATACGTTCTGCAGTGTAACGTTCCATTTTTATCAACCCTAAGCTATCAGCTGTGAAATTTTTTTTAACAGCGTTGCCAATATTTTACTGCAAATGGCGGCAAATTCAAATCTTGCGTTAATGTTGGGACACCCTTTTAAATGCTATGATGATTTATTGAATAGAGAAACCATTAGAACAAAAGATAAATTAATTCATTTTTTTTTTCTATAATGACTTAGTCGAAAAATAGCGTACCCGCTACAGAAGAATCTGAATAAAGAATATTCACAGAGGTCTGAAAATGATTTTCAGAAATCTGCTTCTATTGCCATGAAGTTAGACGAAATATGCGTAGAATTAATCAATGATTGTACAGTAACTTCTAAATTTTAATGCACTGACAACTTAAAAAGCCATTGATTAAATTAGAAACTTTAATTAAACAAATATGAAAAAAAATATTTAAAAGGTTTTTAAATATTGCGCAGACACAATCGACTGAGTTTTTATCTAAAAATTTGGTGTCTGCAATTTGTTTTTACCGAAATATCTCATGACAACAGCTGCATCTTCAAAAGAAAAAAGTATCTTTGCAAGATTAAAGAAGAGATAACTGCTGCAACTTCTTAAACGAAAAGATGACTTCACAAAAGTACAAATATAACACAGTGCGTGTTTGTAGCACTGAAAATTATATCAATTTGATGTATTTTTTAGATTAACGGTGCTTTTCAGAATTTCCATCATAGATTGTATAATGACGCTGTATGTGATTATGATTAACCATGTAGATGGAGATATTCATGGTATTCATTCAGTGGTATTCATTTAATTATCATATAATATGATAATTAAATGAATACCGCTGAATTTAATTAATTATTTATTTAAAAATTAAACAAAACTGATAGTTATAGTAATGATTATAGTTATTTATATGATAATAAATTTGTAAGCTATTACAGTTTTTTTCAGAGAGCTATAATTCTGATATTTTAGCGCCTATTTTACACACACACATAAAAAAGAAATTGAAGCACTTGAAGAGATTTATTTATCATTCAATTCCTGTCCCCATTAATTTTAATGAAACTTTCGCATATCAGAGATTCTTTGTAATATCTTGATTTGTCAAATATAAAAAAAAATGTTGTTGAATTTTTCATTCTTTATTAAATTCAATGCCGTTCTGAACCATTTAATGATTGATTTACAGGTAAAAAGTACTAGCATTCAATGTATTCAGAGCTGATTGGTAAGAACGAGCTACAGTATTTAGATAAAAATTTTATTTCGGAACAAAAATAAGGCTATCCTGGAAGGAACCATGTAATTTTGGTCAAATGAAAAAAACGACATTCTCACTTTCCTATCTTCCATTCCACATCAAAGAAACGACACTTGACCTTCAACAGATTTCACGTCCACTAGATCTGTACACATGTCAGATATTTCGTAAAATTGGGTTCGTAATACCCAATCCTCCGGTGCGAGATATAAATACTGTTTTAGATTCAAGAGTTTTAGAAGGTGACAGATACTATAAGTAGTGGAAACTCAATAGCGCGATAAGAGATATGAGAGGCCTCATTATAGTTAATGACATAATGCATGTTTTTATAAGGTTGTAGATTCCGGAGAGAGCTATAAATCAAGGCAAAACTCTTCTTAAATGTAGATCTTCATATTCAAAGAATTCCATTATTAGAATTTTAAATTTAATTCTGTAGAAATATGTCTAGTTCTTTTAACATATGTTCGTATTACAGCTAGTACCATTTTACTGAGTGTAATAAAGCATATTTTCAATTTCTTGTCACTGTAATATTAAGTTGCCATTGTCAGAAGAAAGAATAATACAAAAAATATTTTCCTTTTTTTTTGGGGGGGGGACGAAAATAAACGAAATGATGCACAAAGACACGGATATCATTATAGAATATTCTGTATTTTTACGAAATTTTTAAATTGCAAGATTACAAAAAAATGTCAATGATTGTTATGAAAATATTGATCAATAAAACTCATCTTAGACAATAGTCTAAAGTTGTAGCAATTACTGCATAACTTTTACATAAAAATTATTACATTTTTTAAATGTAATCCAAGGAAACTAAAAACAACTTTTTACTTCCTGTTCAAGTTTTTGGAGTTTTTTTGTTTGTTTTTTTGCTTCTTTTCAATCTTGTCGACTTTTTCTTATTAAATCAGTATACTCTTATAACAACACATAAAAATTGATATAAAACAGTCATAAAGTCAATTTACTTTACAGTCAGTTTCAAACCAAAATAAAATCATAGTTCTTTTTGGTATGTCATTTTATACATTTGAAACACTCAGTCTTTTTAAAAGTAAAGAAGAAATAAAGTGTTAAAACGAGACTAAAAATATATTATAATATATACTAATTACATCAAGTAATTGACAGCTCCAGACATAAATAAAAACAGTTTATGCTAATTGAACCAATAACTGACATAAATGTTCAACTCAATAACTTCATCAAACAAAGAAAGCATAGTTCAATCTTTCAGTAATATTACAATCTGAAGACTGTATCTATAGAGGAATAGAAATGGTTTGAAGTTAAAAACGTTTGCTTATTTACAGAAATTTTGCATTAACATTATATTACATTCTATATTAACATTATGTTACATTCTATATTAACATTATTAATATATTAGTAACATTTACAGAAATGGGAAATTGAAATCTTTTAATCAAGAAATTACAAATAAGAATGTAAGGCAAAGCGGAGAGAACCTGTATGATATTAATATTTACCTAATTTTCTTAACTTTCCAACAAGTGCGTATATGTGAGAGATGCATTACAGAAGAATTTCTTTTTATATCTTTTTACCTCAAATACGAAAGCATGACTTAGGCTATTTTTGCAGCTCTTTTTTTAACTAGCAGTTTTCGGAATTCTAGGCTTTAATAAAACTCACAGATTCTGCTATTTGTATTTCAGAGATTCGCGAAATCGTTGACGTAAGTTTATGCTGTACCTTCTTTTATTTGCCATTTTTAAAAAAATATATATACGTGATTTAAAAAAAATAATGTAACTGCAATCAACATCTACATTATTCATTTGGCAAACGATAAAAAAAAAGCCGCTCATAAGAAAATATCTATAAAAATTGACAAACGCTTTTATGAAAGAATGTGATGAGCGAAGATCGCCATCTTCTTTGAAACTAACAGTGTTAAAAGGTAAAACAGAACTAGATTTTGAAAAAATGAATGATTTATCATCAAATAATGTAGCTGAAATCAATATCTACATTATTCATTTGTCAAACGATAAAAAAAAGCCGCCCAGAAGGAAAAATCTATAAAATCTGACAAACGCTCTTATGAAAGAATACGATGATCGAAGAACGTTTTCCTCTTTACAAAGCGAATTGAAACTAATAGTGTTGAAAAGAATAGCAGAACTAGAATTTGAAAAAGTGAATGATGTATCATCAAGGGAAAAAAATCTAAACCCACTAAAATAACACCCGCACTAGAATCAAAAAGGTTTAACTGTGAGATTTACCTGAAATTTATATGTTAAGATATCATTTTAAGTACATTTGTGAGGACAGCAAAAAAAGACAGCATGAAACTTATTTCGTAATTTTTATATCTAAATTTCAATTGATCTAATGTTCCATTTAGATACAATTTTTTTTTCATTTCTATATTGTTTTTGCGGTTTTTTATTGCAAACATTTCAATTGGAATACTAGCACTTTAATTATTATCTATTGAAATTTATCTGTTTTATTTTTACGCTATTTAGCTAATTCTTTGGTCATTTTTTTTATTATTTTTGTGTTGTAAGATTATACTGTTTTACACAGCTGTAAGATTACACTCGTTTTTTAAATAAAAATTGTTTAAAGCAATTGTACTTATTGACATTTATCCAATTCAAATCAAGTTTTAAAAATTAATATCTTAAACATTTATATTTTATGATAGCCTAACTAGGAAATGAGTGCGACCTTTCATTTTGGTATAGAGAACCACTTTCGACGTTCACTAGAAGGTTAATAAACTGAACAAAAAACCTTAATTTTACTACAGGTTATTTAAGGAAACCGAAATTTTATTTTTAATGTACTTACTAATTTATACCCCCTTCAATTTACTACCCTCTTCAAAATAGCAAAGTTCATTCTTAGAAACCTTAGTATAGTTTAAAAGTGGGAAGTTATTTTAACAAGGCATACTCAATTACTTTATAAGTTTTTCGTACCATTCTAGTTTTTTTTCCTTTAGAAGCGCAATGTTGAAATCGTATTGAATTACAGATTTTATCAGTTTTCATTCAATACCATGTCGCTTGTATTCCATCATTTTCTCCATAGTCACAATTACCTTTTAACATAGTTTTATTGAATTCTGTGCTTACAATTGATGCCACCCTGCTTTTCTCTTTCTTTCTCAGCTGATGACATCAGGAGAACTTTCCGATTTCTTTCCTTATAAATTGTTTCACACACGACATTTTTTTAAATTTTTGTTCTGAATTGTCCTTCTTTGTTTCTTTTTTTTTATTTCGTGTCATAGAAGTTTCCTATTCTTCAATGTCTGCTTTTTTGTTATCTTATTTAGATTACAGTTTTGTTTTAATTCAAGATACAATATAATTATCCTTTTAGTATTAAGAATTCTTCAGAGGTAAAATGGAACTTTTTTTTTGGTAATACAGATAATTTGAAAGAATTCTACCTTTTACGCACACTAAACTTTCTAATCTGCTGTTCAAAATATCCTTGTAGACAACTGGGCAATAAAGGATATTTCAAAAGAGTTGGACTTAGAACAAAACATTTTGCAAGCTCTATTACCCAAACATTTGCAAACCCTTGGACAATTTTACTTCCAACACAAAATGTCTTTTTCTAATGTTTTCACTAACATAGTTCTTCAAGTGTCAAAAGCTTACATAAACTATACCTTTACGGTAGGAACTCTAAAATAATGTATCTTGCAGCACATCAATATTTCAGCTGAAATATGCCTTTTCCATATCGCTTCGTTTTCATTTCTCCTATAGTATACTGCTATTAATATTCTCAAAAAGAAACCTGCCCTTCACTAGCTTCTAACTTTAGCTGAGGTACTTAAAAATTTACTGGGTCGCGGTGGCTTGGTCTCGGCTTCGGAACCGGAAGGATTCAGATTCGAGACCAGATTCCACCGAAGAATCATCGTTTAAACTGGTTTAGTACACGTTAAATCCGTCGGGACCAAACGTCCTCCAACTAGTGTGGTGTAGAAGTTTGGAGAGGGAGAGGTAGTTCTGGTGTTGTCCTCGTCATCTTACAGCTGTTCAAAATTACGAGATCCAACCCAAAATAGCCCTAGTGTTGCTTTAGAACGTGACATTAATATAACTAAATTAATAATTTACTTTTCAACTGAGAATTTATAAATTAATCCGGTTCTATCTCTCAATTTAATGGGAATTTCTGTGTCCTACTGGTAGAATCTCGGCCTGAAGATTCAAAACTCAATTCAACCGGAAGTTTGCCGTGTGAAGGGGCTCAATGCGCTTTAAATTTGTCATTGACCAAACACTTATATGGGGCTCGCATGAAAAGAGATGCTGGTTCATGCATCATCCTCATTAAAATTTCGGATGGGGCTCGCATGAAAAGATGCTGATTCATGCATGTTAAAATTTCGAAGTCCATCCTAAAATAGCCTGCATTTACTTTTAATTGGGACATAATATAACTAAATTAAGCTAAAAATTTCAAATAAATATCATTTTCATCTTAATACATTGAAGGTACCGACATTCATATATAAATAGCATTAACTTTTTTTACTTAAAAATTTTAGCTTCTAAACTTTTTAAATTATTTAAAGGACATATTTGACCTTCTCCAAAGGGATATTCTATATAACAGGTCTACATTCTATATACCTTTTAATTTAGACCTGAAATTGTTATTTCTGAGTTCTGAAATAAACTCATTTTATCGTTAGCAATGTTTCTAAAAACCTCCAGGTTAAGTTTTGACTCATTATCATGTAACCTTAGTGTTTATTTTGTTGTAACAGAAGGTCAGATTATTTGAAAAACAAGAAAAAAAATTAATAAGGTTCCTTATAATCTTATGTTTTATAATCTACCTTTAAAAGGATCTATCCTTTAAAATGCAATAATATATCTGTTTACATTTAATTTTGTTTTCGACTTTTTTTTTCCCCCATGAAAACTTTATTTCGGTTTTCATTGATTATTTCCAATTTCATAGGCTTGCCCATCCGACCTTATTGCTAATTTTCGTATTCCTATTAGGTATGGCTTTGTTTCTCATTGTGTCTAGTGATCCCAGATTGGACCTTGATATCTGCGACTTTTTTCAATGGCATGATTATGGGGGAAATGGGAGTATATATGCCACTAGCACTAGTCTTAGGGATAGAATTTCTAAACATTTATATCATTTTATAATGGCAAGTAAGACAAGAAAAAGAAAAATAATCTACCATGTCACAGACGACCACAGAAGGTGAAAATATCAAGTTATATCCCTGGAGCCATATAACCTCGCTAAGCTACTAATTTCTCATGCAAAGAATAACCACTTTCTCTGACTTCTTTGCATCTCTTTCTTCTTTTATTATCGTCTTCTAAAATCTATAAAAAGAGCTAAAAATGTATAAAAATGCAAATGCCACCTTAAATATCCATCCATTCTTTACATTATTCTTTTAAATATTTATTTTATTTTAATTTCCTACTTTTTGGAATTGAATAGATTTCCTCACTGTAAAATGTGCTTTTGGTAATATACTGGTGGACAAAATTAAGAGATGGAAAGCATTTTCGCACATTTCTCTAAAAATACCGCACAAAACCTGGACAGTTGATTGCCATATATGGTCACTGCAGCGCTATTGGCCCTGGGATAAGTTTACGTATTCTTGTGGGCGTTGCTAAGCTATAAAATCCGCATCGAGTTATTCATCTCGTTCCACTCTTTAACACAGTTGCAGATTTTAGTGCATTTTTTGAATAATCGTGTTGTTTCTTGCTGGTTTTTAGATGAAATGAGTGAACATCATCGTTTAGACGGCGGTATGAGGTGGAGAATTGTGGGTATACTTGAGGCAGGCCAGTCCCAAGCTCAGGTTGCTAGGGAATTGGATATAACACCAAGCGTCATTTCCAATTTGTGGAGTCAATTTAAAACTAGTGTGACAGTATGCAGACGACCAGGACAAGGTCGCCTGAGGGCTACAACGGCCAATGAAGACCGGTATTTGTTCATTTCAGCTAAGCGCCAGAGGACGGCTACAGTCACTCAATTGTCTAGGGACCTCGCGGTTGCTACAGGAACATCAATTTCGAGTAAGACAGTTTCCAGAAGACTCCATGAAAGAGGGTTGTATGCCAGGAAGCCCGCTATTTGCATCCCACTCACTCCTTCCCACAAAAGAGCGCGTGCAGAATGGTGCAGACAACATCAGAATTGGACACAGCTTCAATGGGCTAATGTTCTCTTCACCGATGAGTCCAGATTCAGTCTACAACCTGATTCTGGACGGTTATAGATATGGAGGGAACCTGGAACCCGATACCATCCCAGCAACATTATCGAAAGGGACCATTATGTTGGTGGAGGACTCATAGTTTGGGCAGGGATCATGCAAGATACCCGCACACCGCTCCATGTGTTTGAAAATGGTTCCGTGAATGCCCAAAGGTACAGACAGGAGGTCCTAGAGCCCTATGTGCGTCTTTTCAGGGGCGCTGTTGGCCCTGAGTTCATTTTTATGGACGATAATGCGCGACCACATAGGGCTCTCATGGTTGATGAGTATCTGGAAAGCGAGGACATTCAACGAATGGATTGGCCAGCCAAATCCCCTGACCTGAATCCTATTGAACATGCTTGGGATGCTCTTGGGAGAGCTATTGCGATGCTCCAACCTCCCCCCGGAACCGTTCTAGAGTTAAAAATTGCTCTGGTGGAAGAATGGGAGGGTCTTCCCCAACCCCTCCTTAACTTCCTTATTAACAGCATGCATACTCGTTGTGCATGCTGTCTGTCTGTCAGGGGTGACCATACACCATACTAGAGGCAACACACACTGTACAAGCCTCACTTTTATTGTCATCTTTTATCCTTAAGTTCAGACTACATTGGATTTATTGGCAATAGGTCTTGCCAGTGAATGGCACTTTCATTTTTGTTTTGCATACTTTATTATCATGGTATAAGCTATATCCATACCAAATTTCATTTATTTATATTCAGTATTTTTTGAGATATTTGGGAAAATGTCTTCCATCTCTTAATTTTGTCCACCAGTGTACTTTGGAGTATCTAAAGCGAAATAATGGAATTTACGTTTATTCTTATGAAAATAATTATCTCGGTTTTCGTTGATTGCGGTTTCCGATTATTGTTTTTGTATAGTTTACTGATGAAATTCCAGGTCCACTGTATTTACAGTTGAGAAACAAGGGTTAATTAGCTTTAATAACTTCTATCACTAAATCAAAGAGTCATGGAATAGTCCTTATTCTTTAAAAATAAATTTTCATTTGTTAAATCTTTCTTCATAATGAATCTTTGCTTTCGATTTTTTTTATATGAGGCTGGAGGCTGAAAATTCATAATTATTTTCTTATTATTTTTAGTATTAACTCTATATTTATTCTCTATTAAAAATATTTTTGGTATTACATTATAGTACCTAAAATGAGTTAATAAGTTGTATAATTATTTATATGAAAATAATTGATTCGGTTTTGAATTTCATCGAATGTTTCCGAATGAATTATCTACAAAATTTTAGGTATTACCATATTTATAATTTATAAATATACAGGCGTTAACTTTCTTTAGTAACATCCATTAATAAATCAAAGAATATCCTTTTTTCTACAAAATTAAACTTTCATTAGTAATTCTTTCTCCATTCACGAATTTCTGCTTTTCAATTTTTTCGTACTCGTCTGGAAAATTGAAAATGTGAAATTTTGTACGTTGAAAAGCAATTATCCCTTCAGCACAGTTTTCGAAAGGTTTAAAACGTATGCCTATCCAGAAAAGTAATAAATAGTTACTCTGACAGTTAGATTTGTTTTATTTTCACTGAGCCAAGAATGCAACAAGTTTATAATGTATTCAATAAAATAATCAATAGACATACATCAATCGTGTGTTTTGACATTACCTTGTCCTTAGGAATCTTATTATAGAAAAGACCCATTCGTATTAAGGGATTGAAAAGGTTGCCGCAATGAAATCATGGGTTATCAAAGCTATGAACCAATGCTTTTTATTAAACATTTTTATTTAACTTGATTTGTTTCCTGTTTGCAAAGATGGAACTTAGTAATAGATTTTCCACTCCCTCCTTGATGATCTAGAGTTCCAAATTTTTTTTCTCTGATGCATTTTCCATGCCAATTCTCTATTTGAGTATTTTCAGAACTGAATTATCCTTTTACCGATTTGCTGAATTAAATTTTGGTTCTAAAGCAGTGGCGGCACCTTATAAAATATTATAGAAAAATACCCTTCAAGGTCAAAATTAGAAAATAACTGAAATAAAAAAAAACGACGCTGTTTAGGACACTTATAAAAGTGAATTCACATATGAGCTGTTTTTAATTCATGTTGTCATTAAATCTAAGTATAAGCTCATTATTTTCTCTTATGAGGCCAAGGTTATAGTTTCATTTCGTACTTTGAAGGAAAATTATTTCTCCCAAATAAACACATTTGTTCGTTATTTTAAAATATTTTACAAAACCATTAGTTTACAAAAGTATTAATAGTTGTGTGTTCCATCAAAGAAAGGCAGGTCATTTTTCGTAATAATGAAATCCTGCTAATTAGATATAACTTTCGCTCGCACGTGATATTTGTTATAGTACAACTCCAATTATGTATTAAACAGAAATCAGACTAAATTGTATGGTCGGATAAATCTCAGATATTGAATAAATTATACTTTAGATACAGAAAAACTTAAATCTAATTCGTAAAATTACGTAACAAGCACAAGTTTCAGAAAACCAAATTTTGTCGGATTTACATAAAGTTTAGTTTAATAAATGTCTCGTTTTGGCTATTAAAAGAAAGTTATTTTGAGCCGCAATCAGATAAGAAGGAAGACACATGAGCTAGGATCCTCTATTGTCGAAACCATTACGCCACTGCAACCCAAAATTTATATTAAAAAATAAATTACAAATTAAGTTATATTGGAATGTCAGATGTATAAATAATGCCAAAGCAATATTATTTCAATTTAGCGACTCACCATTTGTGGCTAAAAACAACAGCTTCTGTTAGTGAAAAAATGCGCTATGTTGTAATCACGCTTCAATTGCTATTTATCCAATTTTGTCATTATTGGTTTTTCAATCAAAGTTAATTGAAGTTTTATACTATAATCGACCCATAATTTCCAGTATAATTAAACGAATAACGAAATGTCAATTCGTAAATCAAATGATACATTCATCATTGGTTTTTGGTTTAGTTTAGGTATAATAACGTCCCGTTGTAAAACAACACTAGGGCTATTTGGGGGCGTCACCTGAGCTGGCACCCCCCCCCCCTTTCCACACCACGCCACACAACGGGAGGACGTTTGACCCTGACTTTAAAAGATGCTCTAATTAAATTTATGGTAACTGAAAAACCCACTTATGTAATGAGAGATCATTCATTAAATCCGTTTCACCAACGTTTGTTCCACATTACTAAAAATAATCTATGACTTTATTACCTGCATAGATTAGAACTTTGGTTTTACATTATATGTATAAAACATGAGAGCATAATTTCTGGTTACCGATAAAGGTGTTGGAAAAAAACATCAAGTTCTCTGCTATATCTGCCGCATTTTGGCGACAAATGCTAAATTATGTGATGAAAACCGGATTTGGCGTTTGTTGCAAATCCAATCAACCCTTCATAAAACATTCTCTATAATGTTGGATGCTTCGATAAATATTTTATTACTCTTTAATTTCAAAGAACTTCTTAGATTTATTTGCTTTCTAATTACTATTTCTGAAATTACATTCATTTGATGAGTTAATTTCTAGATCCAATTACGTTAACCCCTGGTATAAGATATGTATTTATACTTTTGCAACAGTTGATATCTACTACTATATAATGGATATCCCTTTAATTCTTTTACATTTGTTGACATCTACGACTATATAATGGATATCTCTTTAATTTTTTTTATAATTATTGATATCTAAAGGATATTCCTCCGATATTTTTATTTTCCCACAGATGAAATATAAAGAAAGTATAGTAATCGGCAATTTTCGGAATTTTCAAAAATCTCCACTTTTTTCAAAACACCAAAACACATTTTTGGCATTATATCTATCTGTGAATACAATAACTTTGTAACGCTTTGAGCTAAATGCATGAAATTCTGTGTATGAATTTTTGCCCCAAATGTGGAGATTTCTTTCAAATTTTGTGCAAAATCTATTCAGAGGGAATCTGCCTGTTCGGGTATCCGAATACAAACAACCACTATGATTATAAAACGAAGAGATGTAAAAGAATAAATTTAATACAAAGATTCAGTATCTGAAATGTAATTATTTTTTAAATTTCAGACCAAATTTGTGAAGAGGTTGACCTACTGTAGTTAGTAATTTCAGAAACATGTGAACGCAATAACTGAAAACGCAATGATTTAAATATGTGAAATTTGGTATGTGATGTTGTGTCTACAATTTTAATTCTGTGTTAGATTTTCGCTTCATTCGGGTGGTTGGTTAATTGGTTGATTTAGGTTTTTAACACAAGGGGCGTTTTTGGTGATACTGCGCCATGCATGTGTTAAAGTGGGAAATAGTTAATTTTTTTTCAAATTTTGCAAAAAATTAAGTATGGTTACTATATACTACATAAAGCAACTAAAATTTGAATGTAAACGGAAGATGTAATTTATGCATTTAAAAGAATATTAAAAAATCGAAAATTGATGGAGTGGAATATATTTTGAAAGATGTATAAAGGTAAAGGCAAGTTCAATCCGATGGAAAATTGCGTATAAAACACAAATTCACTTTTCAGGCACTATTAACTGCCTCCCCTCCCCCCCAAAAAATCGTCAAGGATGACATAAATTCAGTAAAATGCTAAATTCACGCTAGACATCAAAGTTTTTTAACTATTGTTCTCAAGGCATTCGTTGGCTCACCTAATACAAAATGTTTTGGAAAAACCATTCCGACGACTTCAAATTAGTGATGTCTAATGCCATCTATTAGATATCCACCCGGAGGGCAAATTAAACAAGGAAACGAGACACTGCTGATAAATACGTAGATCCTCGCTTACCTGGGAGTTATAATAACGGTTTTGTTGTTGTGTTGCCCACTTTCCAATGACGGGGGGGAGGGGAGGTACATGTGCAAATGATTGCCATTTTGCAAATAAGCACAGTAACCATGATATTATCCATTTATACGGTCAAAGGAAATCTCTAAATTTTTTTCAATAAAAAATGTCCAAGAAAAAAGTTATTTCTTATTATTAATTCCAATAGAAAATAAATAAAATGGAAAAAATAGGACATATTTTGAAGTTGCATAAGATACAATTACGTTCTCTAAAATTAAATATGAATGATAGCAGTTTAAAATCTTTTGTTGCCTTAATTCTTTATATGGGAAATTTTTCCCAGAATGATGATTCACTGATATTTTTCCTTGAACTTAGCTTTTTTTAAGGAAAGAAATTCATTTAAATTTATTCATAAGATTTATTTTATTTTCAATCTGATTTTGGGGGGGGGGGGTAGAGTGGAGTAACTTTCCCTCGTGGCTTATTATTAGAGCATTGAAGGTTAAAGATAAAATTAACCGACTTACCCATTGCAAATAAATAAACAACAGTAGCAACAAATAACAAGCAATCTTTAGTTTTCTTTAATCTCTACAGGGACGAATTTCTTAAAATAAAAAATAAAAAAAAAAGATTTAATTTTTCTTGTTTGAAAACTATTTTTTTATTTCAAATCAGTGACATTTCAATGACCCAGAAAAAATTGAAATCAATTTTCTGAATTTTTATCTTCCAATCTGACATATTCCCCCCCCCCTCCATTTAGAATTAATTTAATTTAAGCAAGAATTAAACGTGCACATGTTTGACGATGCCCTTGCAGAGTCTGAATAAATTGATTAGCGTCTTCCTACGAAATAAAAAAAAGGTTTAAATTCTTCTTTTTTTTAAAAAAAAAAAAAAAGGAAGTGCTGCATGTTTGCTACTAATACATTTTAATTTCTTTTATTGGAATAATTAGTAGATAACTGATGCAAAACAAGATTGCATTTTTTTTTCAGATATAGCTTTGTTGATGAAAATGAGGACATCATGTAGAATTTAATTATGTTTTATCTAAGTCAATTTATTTAAATGTGTGAATAATTAATTTTCTGATTTAATCTGTTCAACGTGATCAGATGTACCAATTTTCTTCTCACTTAAATTTCCGTTCGTTATATTTATCAATGAATCAAATGACTTTTACATTTTTACACATTTTTGTATCGCTTTGATTTTCTTCATGTTCGTAAAGATGGCATTTTATAGCTGATTTTTCTCTTTCTTCTTTATGTATTACAGTTATAAAATTCATTCATGATAAAACACTTTTTAATATTTTCAGATATTAAGTCATCAACTAATCGATTTATTTAATTAAGTTTTGATTCATTATGAATGGCTCCACCTGGTAGTGAATTTGCGAAAAAATTGATTTAAAGATTTTGTAATGTTTAAAATAATGAATTATAAATTAAAGATAAAAAAACATTGAAAGTTAAAAAAAATACATTTTAGGACACTTATAAAAGTTTGTTTTTAAATACACATTTTTTATTATTTCATTTTTAAATGCATTTTTGTAAATTCAAGTAATTTTGTCGGTATTTTCAAGTAATTTTTATATTTCAATGCATCAATTTATTGAGAGATTATTCACTTTTAAAGAGCCAACGTAGTTTCGAATGTAATGCATGCGGAAGAAGCTCATAACTCACAACAAAGATACAGTAATAAATATGTAGTTCCGAAACCTATTTATGGGTCCAATCAAAAGCAATACTCGCGGATATCAGAATTTTGCCCTATAAGATTTATGTAATGGTCAAAAATCAATCACACAGAAAATTTCCTGGGTTATTAAAACATGAATCATGACTCATTTTTATAAAAAACATTTTGCTCACTTATTAGAAATCTGTGTCTATTTTGATTAAAAAAGTCAAGTAAATAGTTTCTTTAAAATCTAATGTTACCTAACTGAGTTGAGTCAAGAATCTTTTTGAATGTTCTCCCATTTCTTTGTTTTTTAGCAAATTCTATGTAGAATTCTTTGAAAGGCCGAGATTTTAATTCATAAAGACTACTCTTGGCAATACTTGAAACCCTATGAGTCACATTCAGTCCCTACGAATCTAACCCCGCGAATGCAATCCATATGAATCCATCCGGTGAGGATCTTTAAAATCGATCATTAATTTCGCTTGATACTAAATTTCATGCTTAATATTCCTCTTTGAAAAAAGCTAATATGTCTTTGAATCTGTCTTTTGGGATTGGCACTAGAAGTTTTATTCGAAGTATAGCTTGCTGTTGTCAATAATTGGAACCCTATGAATCCCCTTCAATCATTATGAATCCAACTCTATCAATTTAATCCCTATGAATCCATCAGTTGCGGTTGTTTAAAGTAGATAATTAATTTTGCTTGATACCAATTTAAATGCTTAATGCTCCTCTTTGAAAGAAGCTATTATGTCTTTGAGTCTTTCTTTTGGGATTGGCACTAGAAGTTTTATTAGAAGTACAGGCTCGTTGTTGTCAAAGAGGGCATGAAATAAAATACGTCATATCAAATGTAATGCGACCAAAGATTTTCTTGTATGTAAAATATTTTACAAAATGGCTGTAGGCAACAGCGTGATATCATTTGTGTAAGGTATTTAAAGTAGCTTATGAATAAGATCTGTTTCCACAGTTGACAACAACTTCGGTTGCTGTTTGCTTAGTAAAAAGCAGAATTTTATTTTCTGCGTTTCTTAAAATAAACTTTTAACAGTTTTAAACATGACATCTGAAGAGAATCTCATAGTAGCTTCTAAAGCATCCATCGTGAATGAATTATCAAAAAAACTATTCCATGCTAAATGGAAAGAAATTTCTTTTTATCTAAGCTGTTTTTTCCTCATCAGTGGCGTCATTGGATTTGCTCTCTACCCGACTATCCTTCACGCGCTTTTGCAAAAGGCAAGTTAAATGTTTTTATTTTGTTCCGGATAATTCGAATATATTTTATTAGACAATTAACGAATACATTATTGAAGTTCAGAGTTTGTGGGAAGCTTTAGTATAAAAATCTACGGTTTAATATGGAAATGGCTTTAGTATAAAAATCTACAATAGAAATTAGACAATAGAAAAGAAAACAAAAATGAAATTTGATCTCTGCATTGGGTACTAATCATTACCAATTAATCGAATATTTTTTTTTTTATCTACAAAGGCTGCAAAGGTGACCAATATATTAGATAGTAAATTTCAGGCATAATATTTATAAGAACAACGAATACTGTTTATAATTCTGCCTATAATTATCCGTATTTTATAATATTGAACATCTTCCCCTTAATATTGTGGACTTTCTAACTCGGAATTATTACAAGTTGAAAGAGAATCGGGAATTAGAGTGAAACATTCGCATATCCAGTTTTCATACAAAAATTGAAGCTGAGGTAATTTCTCAAGACAATTAAATTCGGTAATAATACGAAATATCATAATGACTAAGGAAATCAAATATTTAATATTAGTTTCTTTTCTTTCAGAATCTGAAATGATTTGCCCTCTTTAAATTCGATCTTTTATTACTTATAGGGACTTTAAAAAAAGTGTTTTCATCCAATACTTTAGCTCGGATTCCGTAATCATTTACCATTATTAAAAGGAACGCAATGAAAAGACATTGATTTATTCTTAATTTATCCTGTAAATAATTCTGTATTAAGAAAACTTTCAGCATAATCCTTTTTATCAACTGCATCATTGAAAATTTATTTATTCTTTGTTATGTTTATAGCTTGTAGTTAGAATATTAAATGCCTTGCATCTTTCTGTAATAACAATTCAACAATACATAGATTTCAATTGAACTTTCTTAGAGATCTCTGATCGATTTCTTAAACCGATCAAGATTAGATCAGTATAACAGGATAAGAATCCTCCCTCCTATCTAACAGTAAAAGATTAATATATATAAATGAAAACAATTTTGCAACCAAAAAAGAGTGAGCGGTAATACTGAGCGGTAAGTTAAGCCTACATTGCTCCCAACCAAAATTCACGGAACATTAAAACATCTTTGAATTTAATCCAAGGTAACTAAACATTCAACTAATAGACAATTGACAATTGCCAGTTTTGCGAATTCCAAATGCGAGTCCAAGACACCAGTACTTTCATAACTAGTAAAATGAGTTATCCGAAGGCAATTAGCATAGTTGTACTCTTGTTAGATGGCGATTACTGCAAATATTGAACAGTAACAATTGGATGTTTAATAATAATGTGCAGAAGTTAGCGTTATTACTATAATCGTTCTGAGAATTTTTTCGTTTGTTTTGTGTTCAAAATATTGGCGATATTGAGCATAATTTGTGGCACTTTTAGTCATGTCTTCTGTTGGCGTTTAAGTTGTATTTTTTGTCGATCAAAATGTAGTGTACAACTACACAGTACGTGTATAACTACTCTAAGGTTTTTTGCAAGAGGGCACATTTAATATCTGCCAAAGGAGCAAATTCCAACTTTTGCTACTACTTGAATTGAGATATTTCTCTTAAATTATGCTAATTTGTTTGAAATAAAGAAAATATATTCTTGGTTTTAACTCGTAGTCTGAGTTGGGTGATTACAAAGTAATTCTTGTTTCAATTTATCTAGGGTTAATTCATGCTGAAAATGGCATTGGAAGCAGAGAACTAGTTCATTTTTCAATTCAAATTTACGATGTTACTGTCTCGTTATGCTACCCCACGGCGATACTGATTCAAAATAAGTTGCCATGCATATATTCTGTTTTTGTGGATTAAAAACAAAGGATGACTAATTCCAAATTCTTCTAAAATCGAAAAATTTTGATACAATTACTTGTTCTTACACCTTTTTTTCTTTCATCTCCTCCTAAACCTAGAATTTCCGTGGAGAAGGATGTCTCGTCAGTTTAATAGCTGCATTTTCAGGGTCGCATGTGTGTGGCATGCTAAACCGATTCTTGTCGTCCACATCTGTCTTATGAGGATTTATTTTCTTAATTAGTATGCACGTTAAACTGCAATTACCATAGTATTTTTTCTTTGAAGTTTTAAAGTAACAGCCACGCATAAATTTTGACACGGGATTTGCAGTGATAAATAATAATTCAGATTTTTTAATGACACTTTTGCTTCTGCTTGATACCTCGATTAATACTGAATGCGCTGTTTTTGAAACTGACAAATAATGCGTCTCGCAGGAAATTTTATTTTTCTGAAATGCTTCATATATTTCAGCAAACAGTGAGCATGTTTAGGAATGTTTGGCATTTCCTTCTAAAAATATGTCATTAAGAAAAAAATTACCTGTTGCTGCTTCAGCTGCCTTATCTTCTGAGAATATGTGCTCAGAAAAATATTTAACGGTCCTGCTATACATTTTACTACAGGTTCAAATGAATTTTTATAAAACTTCGTGGATTAGTTCAGATTTTTTGAGTAACTTATTTTCCTTAGTTTTATACAGAAAATTACTGAAGAATGTTCAACTAGACATACTGATTTGTAAGCCTTTGTTCATCAATTTCTTGTTGAAATGCAATTAAAACTGAATTTCAAATATCCATAACTATTTCTTCAAAAACAGGAAGTTTCTGTTTGGTAGAAAAATTGTACTATAGATCTCTGCAAAGTCATTTTTCGTAAATCACTAAAGAAACTGCTTAATTTACGATTAGTGTTCCTTACTTCCCTGAAGGAATGTAATTCATGATAATTGAAAAAGCAGGTATATTGCTCATTGACGGTATTAAAAAAATGCTTCAATCTGTTGGAAAAATAGTGAAAAGAAAATAGGCAACAATCTCCACTGAAGTAATAAGAATATCGGATATCAAATGTTAACACTACATTTAAGTGTAGAAATTATGTTTGGCAAGAGCTGTAAAACGAATACCCTGAAGACACTTTTACGTGTGATTGTCTTGGTCATTCATGAAGTTGTTTCCATTTGTAACCTATTTTTGCTCTTTAATTTGTCCATATTTTCAAAGATGTCTCGTGATGTGTCCGCTATTTACCTTTAGTGTCTCAATTAGATCCACGTGTCAGTTATATCTTGTGACCTTTCATATCGAGAGTTGTAGGTAATGAAGAAAGGGACCTTCCTATTAATTTTACTTTGTCTCCTCCCCATTGGGTGTAGTTAGCGTTATGTAACCCTTTTAATCAGTTGGATGGGTAGGGTAGTGAATGTTTGTCATCTGTAGAAATTAAGATGTTGGATCATTCGTTGGAATATTTAAGGTTGACTATTATTGGGACGGTCTGGGCATACATACTCGGATCACCACCAATTCAGTTTACAGCATTTTCCTATTAGTGTTTACTGAAGGAGACATTGTGATTGCTAGATTTTTTCTGTAATGGAGAGCCTGAAAAACCAGCTGTGTTGACACCAATAAAAACTTATAGTTTACAGCAAAATATATTGAGATTCTACTGGCTAATGGGAAAATAGCAATATTTTCGGTTTCCTAGTGACTCATCAAACGTATACAATAGTGTATTGAAAAAGGTAGAAAGAGTGTTAAAATGACAAGGTACGAAACGACACTGGGAATAAATGAAGACTTTATTGAAAGTATACACAATAGGCCTGAGCACAACGATCCCATTGATTAACGAGCCGAAGGATTCCTTGTTCCCTGAATTCCTGTGGCCGTGACGAGACCCAGTCCTTCACAACGTCCTTGAGTTCGCAGTCCAAGGTCCGTTACTTGTTGAATCCTTCGAGAACAAAAGAATAACTCCAATGTGTACTGTGAGACACTCCGAAGACAACGCAGGTCCATCAAGAACAAAAGACGAGGACTACTCACGAAGGGTGTGGTTCTGCTCCATGAAACGCGTGTCAGCACGTCTTCAGGGTCAATCACGCGAAACTGGCCGAGTGGGAGCAGCAGGACCATCCGCTCTACAGCTCGGATATGTCACCCGGCGATTTTAATGCGTTTGGTCCTCTGAGAAAATATTTGAAATGGAAGCACTTCAACTCGGACGGCGAACTCAAGGACGCTGTGAAGGACTGGGTCTCGACGCGGCCACAGGAATTCAGGGAACAAGGAATCCCTCAACTCGTTAATCAGTGGGATCGTTGTGCTCAGCTCTATGGTGTATACTTTGAATAAAGTCTTCATTTATACCCACAGTATCGTTACGTAACTTTTCATTTGAACACCCCTGATAAAATATGGTATGTTAGACTGTTTTTCATTCAAATCGCTCGTTTTCCAACCCAGGCAGAAATTTATTAATATTTCAATTTTTGAAGAATCTTTAAAAGATTAAGCCAAAGTGTAATCTTGTATCTGTTTGTGTACTCTTCCGATTTTGTTACGTAATTTTTCAGAATTTTAAACACAAGAGAATTGTATCTTTTTGAATACGAATAGAATTCATTCTGAATTATACTTTACGACTAGATTCATTTGATTTTAATTTATTCCATGTTTTTTTTTTTCTGTATGATGACTTCCAGGGCATATTATCGCAAAACCATCTGAAGAGAACTATTTTTCTGTAAATGTTATTTCCTATTTCACATAGCAAATTTAAGTTCAGACTACAAAATGTGAGCTTTAAAATGTTTCAACATTTTGCTCCTCGAAATTTGCTGAAATTAAGTCAAGATATAAACTATAAGTAGGATTTTTCCTAAGAAAAAGCTGCGATTCGTTTTCAAAATTTTAAATTTCAGAAGTATTTTTTTTTTTACCAATAGAAATCCAATATCAAACTGTTAATGATTCTTCATCTGACCTTAAATTTGTTCCTACAACCCACAAAATGTTTAGTTTTGTCTTCTACATATACTAACTGCAAAACATGAAATTTTGCATACATTGCCACCTTTCAAAGGGTTTTGTAGTCAGATGGCTTTTGTGTCATAAAACACAATCTTCAACTCCAAAGGGGTTTCTTCAAGCTAGTGAATACGGTTAACTTATTCTCTGAAATCGGATGAAGCAAAAATATATTGATTAATCTCAGATTTCTTTGCTTTGAATCTCGTGTTTCTCAACAAAACTATCTAATTAGCATAAAATTGGAAAGTTGCATCCAGTTAAGTTTGATTTAAGTTTTCTAGTCCAGTTCCTGAAACCAAAAAAATGCAGAATACAGTAACTAATACAGAATTCTCTGGAAGATGAAGCATTAACCGTCTAATCTCCTTATGAGCTTTATGAGATCAAGAAATCAAGAGACCATCTCTTAGTTAAGTCAAATCATTGTGAATTGTTTGATTTGGAATCGCGTGTTAGCATATTATTGATTTTAACTTGTATCTATTGGCACTTGGTTTTGATTTGTATTTTAAGCAATTGTTTGAAGCATATTCTCTTAAAGCTTGGTTAAATATTATCATGGAGGATATTGCGATATTTTTTCTATTAGTTAAATTTTTAAATCCTGAAAGATGGGTTGCAAGAGTCAGCAGAGTGTAACCTATTCTACATTATGTAATGCGTTGTCTAAGGGAAACGCAAAGAGAAGCATAAATTTGGTTGAGGAATAGGATAATGACAATATGCATCGAAATAGACATCTTATCTTGTTTGGCAACAAAATTACGTCTTAAAATTGAAAAACTCAAATTTTGTTTTTATTAATTGCAACGAGTTTTAGAATTTCTGCCTTTTTCCTTTTCTAAAACTTGTTTTTAAAAGCTCATTAACATGATAAACATTTCCTGACAAGGAAGGACAGCCTTAAATTTTCACGTTATCAACCCAGTTAATTTAGAGACATTATATTTAGTGAAAATGATTAATCTTGCTTGCGTTTAAATAAATAAAAAAATGTGAAGAGACTCAAATATATCATGGAGTTTGCAGGAGAAAGACTTTGTTAAAATTTACACTAAAGAATTTTTTTTGCCAATGACCTCGTTTCCAGACTCAAAATTTTAAAACGCTGGACTGTCTAACTAGAATCTCGAGCTATGCCGAAGCATTAAAATTCCAGTAGTATAGTTCCGCTCGCACACAGATAGGGCTTTGTTCCTAGAACATGGTCCAAGTTTAAAATAGTGCGCTATCAATTTGTTCACGTCAAATAAAATTGTAAATTTAAGTTTCTTAAATGGTTTAAGATGAGAAAAACCAGATTCTTGCATGTTTTAGACGTCTGAGAATACGTCTTTAAAGCTATTGCTTTTTATTTCCAGAATTTTTGTTCAGACATTTTGTTTGATCTTTCCGAACATTTCCTTACCAAAATTTATCAAATGTTTGCGTAGTGCATAAAATGAGTTGCCTAAGTTACGAATTTAGTCTCCGTTTAAGGAGAACTTATCCAACCAAATGGGGGGAAAATTTCAGGCTTCTTAACTTGCTGTGATCTTATTTTCACCCTCAAAGTTTGAAACATTTATCCTATTTATAGTACATATTAAGAATTCGGGAAAATCATTTGTGTTTAATCGTTAATTGATTGAAATTTTTCATTTTGAACGGAAATTAGTCTTTCGAAATCTTAATCCAAAATGCTCCCGCGATATGGCTATTGTGTTCAGTATTTTCCGCTGGTGCAGATTTCAAGTATGGAGCGCCATGTATGAACTTTTAATTAGATGAATTCAAAATAAGTATTTTAAAGGCATACTTTTTAAATTAAAACGTAGGAAGCATTTCACTCAAATTTTCATGTTGAAACATAATCATAAGTGTGGCACTTCTAAAAATACTGACCAAATTGGATTTTGTGAGTATTTTTAGAATTTCCACTGGTCTTTCTAAAAATCTTTACTGGTACAGATTTCAAATATAGTGACATGCATGAACTTAAATGAATTCAAAATAAAGTTTTTAAAGGTATGCTGTTATTTTACTAAACTAGGAAGCTTCATATCTCAGATTTTCATATTGAAATAAAATCATAAGCATGACATTTCTAAAATTATTTCAACCCTATTGGAATTTGAATCAATATTGCAAATTAAAAATTTAATATATTAAATTTTTTTAAATATTTAATCTTTTGTGATATTATGGCATAACTTCAATTTGTTGTTTTCGTTCATATTGTAACCGTTTCAGTTTTCATAAAAAATGTTTAAGCTTATAAAGAAAATCCCATCTATAATCATCACTATAGTCGTAATCATAATTTATTTGAAAGATACGCAAATTGCGGTTACAGATATTAACAGCTTTCATAGGAAAACTGGGAATGAGCGATTCAATGTGCTAAAGGAATTGCATTGCTCATAGAGTATTTTCTGGTTTAAAAATTCGCAGGTTGGAATAGTAAACTATGCTTTAATGAACTAATTTTTAAAAAAATTTATTTTCCGAAATTAAAGTATCTGAGGTAAATTTCAGATTTTAAATAATCTTTTGACCCTAAAATGATGGTAATTATTCATGATTTATTTTCGAAATTTTCTATATCTCTCTACTAAAGTTAAAATTTAAAATCATCGCAAATAAGCAAATCTCCCTTTTTTACGAATATCAAATTTTAATCATTAATTATGAATTTTTAGTAATTAATGGATATGAACTATGTAAATACCCTGCATATTTTAATTCTTAAAATGTATCTGTTTATATCGAAATTGCTGTGTTCAAGTTCCTAATGTCATAAGCTCGATTGAAATCTGAGCTTGCCTCTAGGAAGAATGACCATGTGCATACAAATTACATAATCTAAACGGCTTATCTAACTGGAGTGTTTAATACTTTTTTACTGCCGTCTTAACATGCATATAGCTGAAGGGGTTATGGAAAACCCCAAACATTACGCAACAGTATGCAATCCCGTTAGAATTATCATCAGTTAAAGTCAAATTTTTTACTATGCATTTTTTCATTGCAACCCCCTTTTTCTCATTTGTATGCTGTCTGCCTCTGCTAATAGGGTTTCCATCACTAGAAGATTCGAGCCTTGCTATACTAGAAGTAGCAATTACTGAATGAACCTTCATGGTAAAAGAATTTTGTTTAGACAAAGTGCGTCAAACGTGTTTTGCCTGCGTATGTAACATCAATTGTGACGTAATACGCATTTTTATCACTTTTTCTATCCCTTATTTAATGAGGATTTTAGCAGACGAGATTAAAAGTATAGGCAAGATGCACGATTAACCACTTCCCGAAAGACATGCAAGGAATACAAAAAAGTTTCTACAAAAAGTTGTATATTAACTTTGCTCTTCATTTCTCAGAATAGCGGGGCCCGTAATCGTGTAAAAAAAAATACATTGGGCTTGCAGGCGATCGAGGAGACCAAGATTAAGTTAGATCGAGGAGACCAAGTTTGTTTGTTAGCACTGAATGATGAGGAAGTCTGAAAGTCATTATTTGCATGAATCTTCTTGAAGCTTTGTAAAAGAAAAAAAAATATCTTTATCAGTTGGAAAACAAGGAAGAATGAAGAATAATCAGTACATTTTCAAAGTTAAGGAACTGACTAGAACATCAAATTATCAGTTTGACTCGAAAAAAAATCTAACTTGCATGGCATTTCAATATTTAGACCTGTTTATGAGCATAAATGAAGCATTGCGATTTCAAGTAACTTTATTGCATTTTTAGACAAATATTTTTCTTTTGGAAGAGTAGGCGAATCATTTCTCACAAGTAATTCGTCAGAGGCATTCGAATAATTGCGTGGTTCAAACATCTAGGTCTGAGCTCCATGTCATCTGTAGTTCAGCTTAAACCAATTAAGGAACATAATATACTTTTAAATTTTGTTTTGGTAATTTTCAAATTTAATATCAAAATTGCGGAAAAAACAGTTTAAAATCACTTTTAATTGAATCTAATCTTTTTATAATCTTAGCGTTTTGGACATTCGGGCAATTTTAGATGCAGTATTCAGTGGTTGAAGCGGACATTTATCTTGAATTTTTTTTATTCCATCTGTTTTATCGAATCGTGTAAAATCGAGTACCATTCCTATGTAGTTTTATTCTAGAAGAGGTTTCGAAGATTTGATATATTTGACTTCTTATGACTAATTTTTATTCTTCCATTGTAACTTGTATTCAGATACAATCGGTGTTCAATTTTTTTTAAAATTCTTCTGTAGGTGCCTTCCTTTCTTTAAATATTTTTATTTCCATGGTTTTTCTTACAATTTTTAACTTAAAATATCCTTAATTTTTGGAAACTAAAAGCAGCAAAAAGATGCATGCGAAATAAACTTCTTAATAACCAATAATTTCAAATGACGTTTTAAACTTTGGTTATAATGACATTTTTCATATTTTTTGGAAAATATAATTTGTTAAATACATTAGGCAGATTAATGTGTTATCATTTACTTTATATTATCAACCGCTGTTCCGAACCGGCATGTAGTATATTGAAGACACACACACACACACACACACACACACACACACACACACACACACACACACACACACACACACACTCACACACACACACACACACACACACACACACACACACACACACACACACACACACACACACACACACACACACACACACACACACACACACACACACACCTTAAATGTGGTACCTAATTCCTCTAATTTTCAGTTTTGAAGAAAATAATTGATCAATCCGTTAACGATTAATATTAGTGAATTTTCTCTCTGCATTTGTAGGGAAATATCTGGGCGTCATTTCCCCTATGGGATTAGGTTTATATTCCTTTATACGAACAAGTGCGATCTAGATCGATTTAAAGACAGCAACACTGCCAGAATGAGGTTGAAATCTTAACAGCCGAATAACCCTGCTGCTGCTTTGCTATTGTAATTTAGTTTACCTGTGATTAAACACGAGAACAAAACAGAATTTTAAAAACAAAATTGATTTGAGTATTAAAGACAAAATTGAAATTCTTGATATGTTTGAAAGTTTACGTAAAATGAGTCAATACAATACTGTAGCGAAAATAAAAATTTCATAACTTTTAAAAGTTGTGAAAAATCATTATTTTTTTGAGAGCTAGAACAAGCAATACGCACGGATTTTGAAGGGGAAGAATATGTTGAAGGAAGGGAAAAAACACCAACGAAAGTCGAAATGTATGTTCTTGAATGTTTTAAAACTTGGTGTACATCATTGCTTTAAAAAAAATACTAGCAATATGTATGTGAACTATATGTAATGATCGACAAGCAACAAAGAAATTCCTTTTTACTATTTTTGATGTAAATTATAGAAATCCCTGAGAAGTTTCTTTTGCCTTGGTATGAAAAAAATAGTTGATATAACCTACTTCGTTTATCAATCGGTTAATGTTATCAAAACTCTTAAGCTTCAGAATGATCCTATTAAGCGGCAGCTATTGCAATTCTATTTTATCTGAATATTTTTTTGTTAAAGAATTTGAAGAATGGACATATCGCTTAAATTTCATATTCTATGTATCTCAAGTTTAAGCATGTTTTAGAAATTCAAAGTCATATCCATTAATACTAGAATGCATGCCTTTTTATTTTTCATTAAAAAAAGTATTTGTTTTGAATAGCTGAATATAATTTAGGAAAATTATTAAAACAAATTTGAAATTATTTTTTTCGCGAAATAAAAAAAAAAAATTAATGGGCCAAATTGTTACATTATTGATTAAATAATCTCAGAAATACAAATAACATTATAACAATTTCGCAATAAAAATAAGTTCCTTTTTTATCGATATATATATATTTACATATTTACAATACAAAAAAAATTATTGATAGTGTTTTTAATGGTAGAACTATTCATACTATCTTATTTTAACAGGTTTCCAATTTAAATCTAATTCTACTACCGTTATTGCCATATATCGGTGTTTTCTACTGATGATTATCAAAAAGCATCTAAAAAAAAGGATTTTTAAACACTCGTTGTCTTTTGGGACAGTCATGTGAAGCTTATAAACGGAAATGAAAATGTAGCCAAATGGCAACACTATACACAATAGGGTTAACTTTAAATTGTATTCAAAAGTAATGAGATTATCTTGCTGCGTAGCAAATACTGAATGCTGTAGAAAGTGCAATGAATGTTTTTAATATGAATGATTAGGCAGCGATATTGTGCAAAATTTTTTACTGACAGCTTAAAGGATGAGTCCATGGATGAAAAATGAAAAGCTACGTAGAAACATTCTCGCAACATCTTAGACTACCTGCCTTTCAGTCGTATCGTTTGTGCTTTCCATTAAAATGAGAGTTTTATTTGCACCACACATCTCTAACATTAGCAACCAAGATATTTAAAATGAACTTTAAACATCTGAATTTTGATAACTTAATAAAGATAGGATTATATCTTGGCTCAGAAAATTCGATTCTTAGTTTTAAAAAATTTCTTTGATAGAATTAAACATTTTTTCAAAACCTAACGAACATTTTTACGTTAAAATGTATAGATAAATAATTTTTAATGATTATAAACACATTGACAGCTCTGGTCTGTATTTTTTATCAACCTTACGCTCGCTAATTTTTGTGAACTCGTTCTTCTATAATTTTTCAAAAACATAAGTATGAAATGCCTGATAAATTTGGTTTGTATTTTGTATCTAGTTATCCTCTGTTAGAATATTTGATTTTTAACTAAAATCGCCGACTAATCTGCTGAAACTCGATTCTTAGTTTTTAATGTAGTAAATCTTAGTTAAAATTATGTAGTCAGAATCTATTTAATAAAATTGAACGCAAGATGAATGTATATTTAATGATTTTAAATCTCGTATATAGCATCACAAAATTTTATGCAGACTCGAACTCCATGTCTTTTTTTTCCCGCCAGTTTTGAGTAAATCAGCTAAGAAACGTACAATATTTTGTGACTACGTTGGGATGATTTTTTTTTTTTTTTGAAAACGCGCTGAAATCTTTTTATGAAAGAATTAAATATAAAAACATGTATGAAACCTGTGTGGCAATTAAAACTTTAAAGAATTAGATAAAAGCCTTTTTCGGCAAAAGAGGTATAAAACAAAAAATCTCTTTAGTTTAGAGACTTATTAAAGAATTAGCTTAAAATTTTTTAATGGTTAAGAAATGTTGCCTACTTTCTGAACTAAAAAATAAGCTGCATTCTTATCCAATCTTTAATATTACAATTCGACTGATAAATAACATGAAATTTTCAATTTTTTTCGCATTGTGAAGCTTTAAAACAATTACAGAATATTTCTAAATGAATAGATTTTTCTCCATTTCAGGAACTGCAAAACATTGAGGAAATTACTATACAAAATTTGAAATAAAATAGAATGAAATTATAATTTGGAAGAATTTTCAAAAATCCTCATGAAGTTAAAAATTAGAGAAAATGGCTTTTAAAGATGTAAAATAGCATCAAAACTTATAAATGCAATTATAAAAATTAGTATAACTTTCCAAAACATGGGCTTAGAAGCCATTCAAACGATTTTATAAAGAAAACTTCTTAGACATTAAAAAAATATATATAAAATTTTTATTTTCGGAAAAAATCAACTTTTTATCGTAGTTACTACTTTAAAAAGTTTTTAAATTTGAAAGCAAAACGTCAATTTGATTTCATAGTTGGCGTAAACTTTGATTTAGTTAGTACTTGAAAACCAAACGCTTACATGTAGTTTTTCATTTTAGCTTCACATCTAAAATGTAATCAATTCTCAACCTGAAACACATGATGCATATATTTTACAATTTCATTATGCATTTAAATACTAGTGTATTAATATTTCTTGTATTTCAAATATAAGAATTTTGCAAATGATGCGCATTCAATTTACCACTGACGAAAAGAATTTATTACAAATAATTGCAATTTTTACTGAGTAAATATCGTTGGAAATTATTCTAATGAATAGATAAATTCAAAGTAATATTTCATAAAAGCATTTATTTCGAAATAGATTGATAGTTTTATTACACTTCTTCCAAATGTCTTTTTTTATGTGCAAGTTGGAACTGCAGTGGCTTCGTGTAGGGTCTGGTCTTCAAGGTCATAGATGACAGATTCGATTACACTGTAGAATCGCCATGATATACATGTCTAGAACACGTCAAATGTGCTAAAAGTCAAATGTCCTCTTGTTGGAATGAAACATGCGCCTTTTGAAAGGTACTGGTTCGGGTGTTGTCCACATCTGATCAGAATTCAAATTGCGACGTCCATCTCAAAATAACCCATCTGTTACTTCAATTTAGGACGTTGATGCAACTAAGTTGAGACTTTATTATGGGACCATTAGTTGTAAAGCTTTAGCTTCGGGGCCAGAGAGTTCCAGATTTGAAACCAAATTCCGCTAAAAATCTGTTTATGGAACCGATGCACTTTGAATCTGACGTCGAGGGTGAAACTTGTTACTGCTGATGTTGGTGGATGCATGCAAATTACGGGGCTAACAGTTTAGATGTCGCCCTCATCGTATGATAGTTCAAAAGGAACAGTCTGAAACAATTCCAATTTTGTTTTATAACTAGATGTCACTGTAATTAAACGAAACGAAGCGAAACGAAACTTCATGTATATATACTGCTCGCTTCAGTATTCTGAAACAACCCCTTTTCAACGATTCTATCTTATTAAGGGGGAAGACGCGGAAGGGTGAGCGCATTTCCGGAATTCTTCGACCTTAATTTCCTCCCTATTAGACACTTTTTCGTTCAATTTTTTTTTCAAGTGAATGTGAGCATCGCATCTCTTCTGAATATTTTAATTCAGTCCACGAGTAATTCGAATTTACTTTATTGTTGAATGTAGACATCTACTTTTCATCTTTCCTCTCACCTCTGTTTTGGCGAATTAAACTCATCCTAACGCATGCGCAATAGTGCGGAGGGCTTTTGAATGCGTTGGCAAACAATGTTGTCTATTCCTAAATACTTTGAGATGAGATGCTTCGATTTTTGTAACTTTTAGACATTAACAAGAAATGTTGAAGGGGAAATTTAGAGATATGAGAAAAAAAAATCGATCTTTTTCCAATAGAAGCCAGATAATATTCAATTTTTAAGAATTTTTCCGGAAAAGAAATTGAAACTTATCCACGTGATTAAAATTTTGGTTTTATTGTGCGATAAATATAATCAAATTTTCAGTAAAGGAAAGTTACGGTGCAAAAACCAAAAATTGGGAAAAGCCCTTTGAAGTCTGTTGTATTTAACAGAGAAAATGGGGGATTGCTTTTTCTTTTGTTTGGCAATGTTTATCGAGATTCAATCTTTTGTAACATTGAAATTACTCTGATGGTTTATGATGTTTTGGAATATTAGTGTGAACTAGTCACGGAATCTTTCCATCTCGCTTTCCTCGTCACGGTTATATGACTCCAAGATGACTTATCAAATAACTTGTTTACATTTTTAGACGCCTATAAACATTCTCATAGTTTCTAGTGGCAAAAATATTACGTTATTTTTATGGGCGGAATTCTGTATCCAACAGGTTCCAGTGACGTCAGTAAATAGACCACCGGGCAGAGTTACCATCAAATAAATTCTCACATTCCCGATTCCTTTCAATTTGAACCTCAAAGAAGTTTAGCGACAAGCAAGTGTTTAGGGGTCATGACTTTCACTTCCAACTTCAAGGACACGTCAACAAAGTTCCTTGCACTGTATCAAAACCACAAAGAGGAGGGCATGGGACTGGCAACAGGTGCATTTGTTCCCCTTATCTTCTAAAATAAGAACATGCAAAAACTAAATCTAAAAGGCTTCGAGATAATCATTTTGCGGTAGAGACGTTTCACGGTTTTAGCATTAAATGTTGAACTTCTACCTTAATTGAGATTAAAATAAAAGAAATTCATATATTTAAATAATAACCAGCTGTAATTTTGTTTCGGCAATTATTTTCTGCTTTAACTCCTCGGACATCATGAATAAAAGTTGTTCCTCTCGGAAATGTAATTGTATCATAATTTAGATATTATACAATTACGATAGTATTTTCAAATTATAACAATAAGCAACGAATTTTTATAGTATTTTTTATCGTAATCGAACTAAAAAAACACGATAAAAAGTTCTTTATTGTGTTTTTTAGTACAAAGTTTTGTATTACAATTTAGTTTTTATTACAATTATAAATAGTTCGGGAATTTTTATTCTCGATTCTAGAAAAATATTTCTTGTTAAACACTATTTTGGAAAATTTTTTGTTTTCGGACATAAAATCAATTTTCAGGATTCTAGAAAGGACCAGGATTCTGAAATGAAATTTGATAGTTCTTAAAAATGTTGCCCACAAGCAATTTTCTGATGTATTTTCAAATGGATAATTGCATATATCGCGAATATAGATAGGTTTATGCGATTATCATTAATATAATTTCTAATAAAGTAGCTTAAATAGGAGATTGCAGGATAGGGTAGTCAAAGTATTAAATTAATTTATATGCACTTTTAACGCAACTTAATTTTTAGAAACGTGCCACTTTTTAGCTAAAATACTCAACTTTCGAGTTGCTCGATAATTTAAATTTCACCACGCCACTCACTGTCTGGAGAGAAAAACTTTGTTTAACGAATCGGAAGATTCTCCCATTTCGAATCCCTCGTGTTGTATGCGCTTCTCTCAGAACTTTTTATTTTATATACTTCCTGCTACCATATGTTGCTTTTGCACGCAATATCTAAATAATAGTCATGACGTTTACATACCCAAATTATTACCTAATGATTTTAAAATTCCATTCATCATTGTAAAAACCTGAAATAAGAATTTTGGATTCAACGACTGCAACTTCAAGCTATCCATCTCCAATCAGTATTTTTACATTTAGAATTTTTATTTAAAATTAATGTCTTGTTCATTAGATGCGACTGGCGCTTAGATTGCAATTGATTATTCAATGTTACATTGCAATTACATGTCACAGCAACTCGAGTTGTTAATTAACAAGTTTTTTATTAACCCACTTTCTTATGTTTCTTTTTAGTACGAATTTTACAATAAATTTTAAACTAAATTTCCGATGATCTAAGGACTTAAACCTTTATGTACCGAATTATTTTAACCTCAGTTTTTCAAATTTATTTTTGAACCATTTGTAAAGTTTTGGTACAAAATAAACCTAGGAATAAACTTTTTAATTAAAATAAAATTAATAGTAATTTTTTTTTATGTTTAGTTGATATCGACTACTTTCTATTGGAAAAACGTTCTTTCAAAAACTGTTAGAAAAAATAGTCATTGTCAAGATATTTGCCAATACTTTTAAATACCGTCGATAAATAAAGGGTTAAACATAGCTCAGAGCTGAATGACAATACAATATTAACTTGCTTTATTGTTTATTCGACGAAATGTTTTCATCTGGTATGGCTCATGGGGAAGTGAGTTTAAAATCGATTGCAAAACTTCCCTCTCTCTCATATACACAACTAAAAAGCAGAAAATGATCATTTAATTTTTTTTTTTATCTATACCACATTTTTTTAAACGGACAAAGTATAATTTCTCCTAGCTCCATAAAGATTGTCCTGAACAATTGCGATTGTGAATTTTTAAGATTCTCAAGCGCAAATTTTCAGGAGAAATTATTTTAGACATTTAAATTCGCTTTAAAAACGTAATTTTGGTTTATTTAAAAATTTCTTAATTTTACATTTAATATTCCAAATCATTATGAAGCTACTAAAAAACTTTAAAATGAAATGAATGAAATTGTTCTAAAAGAAAAAATACTGAAATTTGGACAAAATTATAATTTTAGAAGCTTTTATTCGTGCATGAATAAAATATGGATAAAATTGCGCCTTCCTATCATGTTTATCAATAAAATCATGGGTGCTTACTTGTTTTATCAGATCCCCTTGGATAAGCGACGCAGTTAATTATTTTCGTCAGTCTTTTTCTTATTGTTGCGTAACATGCTTCTGAGGTCACTTCAGAATACTATTGATCGCCGAGATAAAGATTTCCTTCTGGTTTTTGAAAAGAAAGTGCTGTTTACTACGAATTACTTTTTCTAAACGGGAAAAGTTGATCCGTATAATTGATGCGAATTATCCACCATTTCCTTTTTAATTTCGGATTGAATAGATTTTACCTTAGGAATGCAGATTAAACAATGCAAATTTGTATTGTTTAATCCGAGTAGTTTTTATCTTTTGAATGGTGTCGAATAATCTAGCACTGAGGAAACTGAATGCATAGCTGTAATTTTATTGCATTGACGATTAAGTGAAGCTTGTGGTTACTTCACATGGGAATCGCCGAATAGAACAATGGTGTCCTACTTTGCATGAAGATTTTGTTCGTCTATAACATTGTTAGATTATCAACTGGATGTGAACTTTAAAAATGCAGTTATTGTTTGCTTTAGTAAGCAAATTATTCATAAGAACAGCTATTAATGATATTCATCCATTCATATTTTCATTTTTATTCATTGAATTTTTATTTGACAAGATTCTTAATGAATTATATTTATGCTAGGGATTCGAGAGACGAAAGTAAGCTGATGCATACACTTATCAGAAAGTCCACGTGCAAACACATATTAAATATTCAAATATAAAAAAAGACCTATTATCATTTTTATTTATATTCTTTATCCAATTCATTATACTTTAACAAATTCCGAAATATAGCATTGATTTTTGAATTATTTAAACTTAAGAATTACAAGAATATCTACCAGAAAGCTTATGCACACATAATAAAAAGTTTGTGAAAATTACAGTGGACTGTAAATTAAATTTTTAGTAGCTTGTTGGATAGTACTTGCATCTACCGTATAGACATAGATTGGACCAATTTGGATGCTTTTTCAGGCGAAATCTTAAACTCTGTGGTAATCACTCTTTTCAACAAATCTTTGGAAGTTGTGTTTTGCTGGCGAATCTTCCATTCCATCAAGTCCTATAAATGTTCGATAGGGTTCAACTCTTTGCACTCCGATGGCGATAGTCACTCACCATTCAAGATGGTGCATCATTTTGACATTTTATTTATTTTTCAATTTTGATAGTTAAGAGCCTACAGAAGCGCAGTACAAAGACGGAGATTAATTTTTCAAAGAAATTTGACTTAAAACACAAATCTTCATTAGTGAATAATTGTGCACAGGAATACTTTTCCCATGTGCAAAGGGTTAAGTTTGTGCCTGAGAATAATTTTTGATATTGTATAGCAGGGCTTCACAATATGAGCAATGTATTTGTTCAAATTCCCTCCCTGCGCTCCATTTCAAATTTTATTTTAAAATGTTTATATATTCCCAATCGATTTGTGGCGAAGCTGCACCAAATTACTTCATGTGGTGTGAATTTTACCATAAATCACATTTATTCGAATGTTCTTTTAATTCCCCTCGTTTGCACTTCAAGTCATCGTCATTAACTTTACAAAACCTGGCGGATGAGGAATACCATCCAAACATTTTTATTTTTTAAAAACCATCAGCTTTTATACTTCTAGTACTTTTAACTTCTGCTCCTGCTTGACTTTTTTACATACTCATTGTTTCATTTTTTTTCGTATCAATGTTTTACTTAAATTTATTAACAATGTACATTATTACACATATATTTTTTGTATTTTAATGTTGATACTTTCTGCTTTTACATTCTAAAATGTGTTTTTATAGTTTTTGTTTTTACCATTTACTTGGCGCAGCGTGGCCAAACATGGCTCTTACGCCAAGGAAAAGCGAAACAATCAACCCCAAATGACTTGATGTCGAATATATACAGATAAACTTGTTGACTGCCGTTTCTCACAATGTAATTCATACGGTCCCGCCGGTCACCAGTGAGCCATACGGCAGTCAACGTGTTAAACAACTTACGCCTGTGGTTGCCATTTACCCCCAAACCATTACTCTTCCTCCACCATGCTAAACAGTAAGCTCAAGATTCTGCTTATCATAAGCCATACTTCGTTTTCTTCACTCCAGCTTAGGTCCTTTGATACTAAAGATACAGAACTTGCTCTGTCAGAGAAAATAATCTTTCCTAAAACTTTGGAGGCTTATTAACATACTTGTATATAGAATCTAAGTTTTCGCTTATTGACATGCAATATTATGGCTTTTTAAGATCTAGATGGCCATAATCGGTGTTTTTCAAAATTTTCTCTATGGAGTCTGAATAAAATTTTGAAATATTCTTTAAGAGATGTTATTTTTAATTCTATGATTTAGACATATGGACTTGAATGTTTCTCTTTTCACGGGCCATTTACTAATGGACGTCCATTACGTGGCTTTAAGACGGCCAATTTCGATAAATTGTAATTATTGATGTCTTCGGAATATTCTTCCTGCAATCGTATTAATTTTCTGAGGAGTTTTGCCTTCAGTTTTCAATTTTAAAAATGATCTTCCTTTGCTCAGAATTAACGTTTTCCTTTCAAATTCTTTTCAATTTTAACTCTTCCAAAATCCTCTATATTGCAATATTTTACTCGCTCGCCTTAAATAAGTTTTCTATAAAAATTGTTTATACGATAAAATGTTCGAATTATTGTACACAAACCTTTTCTGGCAGTTATTCTTGCAGCTTTTAGTCTAATTATTTTTTTTAAAAAGTGTGCATATTTCTGAAATTAAAATGTGCATTAAGGAATATAATAAATGAAATCAATATCATTAATAGGCTATTTTATTGAATATTTGTTATGTCTGTACGCAGATTTTTTTTTCTGGCAAATGTATATTTGAAAGTTTCGGTGTTATCCTCACTGTTACACAAACTGTTTTGCACATAAATTTGAACGTGAATGGGACATGGATAAAATAATCCATGAATAATATAATAATTGCCCATCTATGAATTTTTTTGATCCAAGGAACACAATGAAATAGAAAATTAAAAAAGAAAATGAAGCTTTAATGAACGAAAATTGAGCATGTGCTGACGTGAATGGTGTTTTAATCTTGCATTTAAAAAATTGATATTTTAATCCAAGTCAAAATAGCAATAAATTTAAATGGCAAATCACTTGAAACGTTCAAGTTCCTATTACAGTTTACTTTCATGTGAACAATAACGAATGTACAAAATAGGATGTTATCTAATGGAGATTAATTATTAGGTCAAATCAAGATGGATATCTAATTTTTAATATTGAGGAATCTGAAACGGGCATTGACAATATTTTTGTGACGGCAAACATCCATGTTTTCAGCTCTACATAGGTCTAGCACTCCTAGTTTCATAGTCTTTTTGTTCAGTAGTTCCCAAAGTGAGTGCCGTAGCAACTTGGGAAAAACAAACTTCGTAGTAGCGGAAGGCAGATGTCCATAAAATTATGAAAATTATACATTTTTTATTTAATTTCATACGCCGTAACACTTTTGATGAATGCTTAGTAGCTTGTCAAACGGATTGAAAAAATATTCTTTCAAAATAATATCGATAATGTTGCATGAATTCTAGATCCATTTAATGCCATTACTTTGTCCTTGTGCAGAAAGTTAAAGGTTTTGTGAAAATTCACATCAAAAAAAATTTAGCAAAGAGAAATTAACAAAGTTTGGTTGTTCATTGAAAGATTAACATCCCTTCCTTAGTGCAAAATTGAAGCTTAATCTCATTTTTTACCTGTCATTTGTACCCTGCTAGCTTTTATGACAACTGCCGAAAAGCTAGCAGAGTGCAGTTTAACTCGAGAAATTTTCGCAAATGTATAGAAATTAACAAGTTCATCTATTCCAGTAATTATATTTACTAAAATTTATATTGAGTCAAGTTAAAATTTATATTGAACCAAGTTAAAATTTTTTTTTTTTTTTTTTTTTTTTTTTTTTTTTGCCTAAGCTATATAAAAACGTGCTTCATTTTGCAAAAAAGCACTTGTATTTTACACAAAGGCATTGTGGGTTAAACTGTCATAATGAGTGCCGAGAATCGGAAAAAGTCAGCTTTAGTTCTTTCTTTTTTTATTTTCATTTTCATTTTTATCGATTCAGAACGACACGAGAGCTGATATTTGCGGTTGTTAAAAGCGTGGCTTAAAATATGTAGCTGGCACTAGACGTAGAGAAGTTCTCTACTACCTTTGTACCTGAATCGGGGTTGCACCCTTTAGTCCGTGCGTTTTAATGACTCACTGTCTCGAGAGAAGGATTCAGCGTCTGAGCCTAATAAGCCTAGTGACTCAGTTGCGGATTTCCTTAACAATACTGAATGTGTGATAACTTTTATTTCTTTCGTCTTTGATAATTCTGTTTTACCGTTTTGTTATTTGTAGTGCTAAATAGCTCTATTTAGTTTTTCGCACATTATAATTATCAAATTTACCAATTCCAAGCGTATTTTTCATTTCAACATAATTGAAGAGATTTTCCTAGTAGAGTTGTAATTTATTTGGTTATAAATCAGTCGATATATTTTAAAATGCATTTAAAATTTAATCACCTAAAAGGCTTGCCTAACAAGTTGATATTTCTTAGAAAGTACATCCGGTTCCTTCGTTGCAGCTTTCGCTTTATTCGAAGGTTGAGTCATTTCCAAGAAGTCACGAGAGTACAGCAGTTGCAAAATACAACTCATGACTGCTGAAATACTTTTACTGGATTCACTATGTGGAAAGGTACTAGCTGTTACTTGTTTCGATTCTTGTGCGAAATTGCATTTAACTGTCAGTTCTTCCGAGAAACTTCATTTTACAATATCAAATCTGTAAAACAAATTTAATTATATACGGCACCTTGACAAACACTGGTATAAAATTAATATTTTTAAAAGGATATCTTTTTAAAATTTGAACTCTTGTACATTGTAATTTAAACTTGCTTGGCACCTGAATTTGAGTGTAGATTTTGTAAAGTTTTAGCTGCTTTAGAAAATTTGGCTTAGACAGATGGACACTGTAGTCTCCGGGAGTTGCCTAGTGTTCATTTCTTAGTCTATTGATATTTATTTTTAAATGCACAGAGGATTTTTTATAAACGAATGTCGCGAAAATAAATTTTAAGGTTTAATACATTTTTCTTAGCCAAAACTCAGCTCTATCAAAACGGTTTTTGCAACGACAAAATATACCATTGTATTTTTTTATATTTAAATCTAGATTAGAAAAATTATTGGTTTAACCCATTAACTGCCTTTTTTTTAAAAAAAATTTTGGCTCGATATATTATATGCACAATTTTTCAAGAGTAATTATATTCAAAATGTTTTATTTTGAAAATATCAAATATTTTTGAAAAGGGTATCGTTATAAAATGATCAATAAAACACAAGATTGAGTAAACAGATCGTTACTATAAACTCTAAATCGTGTATTTATGTAACCACGTATTTATTTCATTATAATATATAAACCAAACCAAAAATAAAATGCTTCAAATAAAATTCTGTTCCATTCAACTTACAGACGAATTTCAAATTGTTTTCGCTCGTTGAAAAGAAACAAAGCACAAAATACACTATGCTACATTCAATATAGACTGATATATATTGAAACTTAATTGCCAGGAGTACCAAAATATTTTTATCGCCGAATGGTGTACGTAAAGTTGCAAAATCCCCAAATGGGAATCGTGGGAGTTGAAGGGTTAAGATATATTCTGGACCATTTCTTAGAATAATCAATATATACTCTTTTGAGTAATTTCATTGATCACAAGCTAATATAGGCTGAAGGAACTGGCTTTAATCTCGATAGTAAATTTGAATTTTAGATTTTACCCTTTTAACCGATTTGTCCTTATGTGTTGCTTGCATCAATTTCATCCCGTTTTTATATGCTTAAATAACAATCAAATAATACGAAATAAAAATTATTTGGAGTAAATGTCAAGTATTCTATGGATTCTTATTTGAATTAAAACAATTCTTGAATATATAATCTAATTACAGGCTACGTTGATCTGGTGGTAAAGTATCGGCTTCGGGATCGAAGGGTTTCAGGTTCGAGACTCGATTCCACCGAAGAATCGCCGCGCAAGCTGCCTAGTGCACGATAAATCAATGGGGCCAAATACCCTTCTGATGATGTAATGCGGAAGTTTGGAAAGTGGGGTGCCAGCTGAGGTGTCTCCCTCGTCCTCTAACCGTGGTTCAAAATTACTTAAAATAATCCCAATGTCGCTTTAAAACGGAATTGTTTTATAGCTGAATTGGCTAGAGAATATAACTCTTTAGGTGGTTAAGTGAACAAAATAAACAATTTATACATTAGAAAAATCTTCCTTAGAAATATTTTTTATACATTAG
>JAPMOR010119363.1:224124-264209 GCA_026543865.1 Argiope aurantia | reverse complement strand
AGAAATATTTTTTATACATTAGAAAAATCTCCCTTAGAAATATTTTTCCAAATGTTTTTTAAATTAAGTGCGTGAATTGTAGTTTCTAAAATACTTGTAGGTTTTCCTTGAGTAATAAATTTTCCTGGTGCGATAAGAAATTGGACGATTACTACGGAAACAATTCCACGTGACAAGAGCAGCAATTGTGAAATAGCATAAAACTAATTTAAAGTGACTAACTGAAATATTTGAGATGGAAATCAATCTAAAATGAATGCCAATTTAATGCATTCTATTCTTAATTTCACATTTTTGTTTTCCATTAATATTACATTTTCTTATTGTTTTACTGTTAATTACAGATGGGGGACTCAAATTTTTGTTCATAGACATTCAAACACGTCTTGTCGTTAGATTTCGCCTAAAATTGGTTGAAATATATTTATATATATAAGCAAGCTTGGTCCATATTTCATCAGTGTAGCTCGTTGCGTTCGATTTATCGTGTTAATCCAAAGCAATAGTTTAAAAAATGCCCTCGAGTCTTAAAAATATCTAAAACGTAGAAATTGATCGAAATGACTTTTTGACTTTAGTTTTTCTTGATATGCTTCATATAAGAAACTGCCGTGAAAAAGTGGCCATGATTTGTTTTGTACATCGATCTCGGAACTACGATGAAAGTTTTCGATAATGAGTGTCAAATAGTAGAAAATCCATTCTGTCATTTAACTCCTTCAAGTCGGTGCATTAATTTTTTTTAAATATTGAATTGCAAAGATTTTTTGTATACACGGTGTGGAATTCGTCTTGAATGTATTAATCTGCTTTTCAGTTATAATAACCTAGCTATGTATATTTCATATTCTAACAACCGACTTGGCATTCACTATTCTGAATGTTTCTGATGGAGGAGATTGGATAGATATTTATGGAAATATTTACTCCTTCCCATTTCAAGACAAGGTTTCAGTAAACCCGTACTAAATTATCTATACGTTAAATGTGTATTTTTGTACAATTACTGATTATCTAAAAATTGACGAATCGAAGCAAATGAACGAATTGGTACCGTACACACCCGAAACCGAAATGAAAGTGAAGGGAGAAAAGAGCTAAAGTGATTCCCAAGTATTAACCAATTGTGTTAGAAGTGTATTATACACTTGAAATCTTCATTTCGGTTCAGTCGACATGTATACACGTCATGTAAAATGAAAAAAAAGATTACCATTTGGTATAAAAATTCAAATTTTCAGTAAGATGCAATTTAAATGTCATTTAATGGTTTTTTATAATACAGTCGATTTGCTATAAATTAAAAACAATTAAATTCTTTGATACAGAAGTTATTCCTCGTACAATGTATTAGTTTAAAAATTGAGTTATTTACCTCAATGCTTCAAATTTCCCTACATTTTATTTGCATACCGGATATTTCTGGATAAGAATTGCAGTGAAGTAAAGGAAATACGCAAACTTTGAATGTCCTTAGTAATTTCCGATTCGATATTGATATTTAAAAGCGATTAGTGATATTTAAAAGTTTTAAACAAGCATTCCTTGTACTTGCCGACGAATATTAACGTCGAAAATAGTTTAAAAATCCAACTACAAAACTTATTCATCTCTTCGCGAAAACATTTCCTCAGCTTTATCCAGGTACAGCAATCAATATTTACCAATCAAATGAAATCTTATTCTTTTTACTATGATTTTTTAAAAATTTATTACGCAGTCATTTGTTCGACGTGCATAAGCGTTATCACACGATTTCGATTAGGCACCGCTTCAGGGACTTTTGAAAATAAATTCCACAGTTAACAGGTTAAGGAGAAAAAGAAAATATTAATTGACCAGCGCCAAATTGGAGCTACAGAAATCGAAAGTCAATTCAAAGGAGGAAAATGTCGCTTTTTATCCAGTGTGTCACTTCGTTGTGGGTATTGAGGGAGTTCTGATGCTTTCTAGTGTTCTTTTTAGCCGCATTGTAAGCATTTCTTTGCTGATTCGTTTTCTTTCCAAGAAACTCTATGGAAGGAATAAATGAATAAGATTAAAAACTAAAATAAGTTTCGAGGAGCTGCTGCATTTTTGCTTTTCCTATAGGCTAATCGCCACAGCATTGGAGTTTTCAAAAATAAAACATTTTAGTGTATTAGAATGAAAATAACTTGGATATTAAGCAGAATCGGTGATTAATCAGATTCCATTTAGTTAACGTTTTTGACGAGTATACTCGTCATGGGAAAAATACATTTTGCATTATGACGAGTTTATTCGTCAGGAGTAATAAGTAGTGATAATTTGAAGTTTGAATTACAATTTTAGTTAAAACTCAAACATATTCTTAAATTTAAAGCTGTTTAAAATATTTTGAGGCCAAGCTGAAATCAAAGTAACAAATAAGATAATTATGTGTTGTACCATGCTTTGCTCAATACCATTATCTAACAGCAAATTAAATTTTTTTCTTTTCGTTCATATGCAAAAAATGTATGTTAGTTTAAGTAAATAAACGTGATTATTGAAATAAAAAAGGCATTATAACACAATTTCTTATTACACATACTGTATTTGACAAGTATACTCCTCAATCTTAGGTTTTTGTGACAAAATTTATATAAACATTTTCCGAAGAGGTCGAAACAATTACCTGATTAAGACATAGATATCTAATGTATTTCCTTACTCAAGTATTGGTTTCCAGTTTCAAATTGTTGAATGGAGCTTATGAATGTTAAAATTTCATGGCAATGTTTAGGATATAGACTGTGTGTGCAATAGCAGGTATGTATGTTTCAGCTATACCAATGACTTTAAACAATATGACCATTTGAAACACCGAACTGTTTTGATTACAACAAAGCTAATTTGATTGTATGGCCATTTAACAAGACACGAATGAAATCGGCAGTAGTTTTGTATTCAATGAAGTTCTTTTGTGTGATTTGCTTCATCAGTCTTCTTTCTAGGGAGATTTAAATCTTTGATGGGAAGTGGGTTAAAAACTCGCACTTTTTATTTAGGTTTATATGCATGGTAGGATATGTTTTAATCCTCTTCGAAGAAGTTAATTATAGTCATACAGTTTAAAATTTATCTAAAGTTTTTCATTCAATTGGCAAGCTATGCACAAACGGCAAATGCATAAATAAGAAACTCATTCTACAAATCAAAGCGCATCAGTAAGTAGTATGCGCTGCTATGATTAAGGGTAGTGCATTGTGTGATGTACTTTTATCGTTCATAACGGTATGTGTTTTATTATGAGTGTATAAATTGTTCGATAATAAAAACATGTTATTTGGTCTTGCACTAATTTGAAGCCGAAATAGTGGAATTATATGCCTTGCCCTGTAAAAGAGGACTTATTGGGATATTTTTCTTATTTTGAATAAAGTTTTATTAAATAATAAATGAATATTTTTCATTTTTAATAATAAAAAAACTTTGCAATTAAGGTTTTCATTTTCTTTGAAATCGTATTCCTTAAAACAAAACAAAAAATTGTTGTGGCTGAACTGCACAAGGCTTCAAATGCAGAAGTAAAATTTTTCACTGAATTTCCTGAACGTCATATACGTGATCATTTTTTAGAATTTGGTTTGATTACTTGTCCATTTTCCAACATTTGTCCAAATCATTATCAGATTACGAATTTCTTTCTGAATTTACCGAACATCCATTGGGGAAACAATACTAAGGAAAAACTAATTGGATATGTCTACCCATACTTCACCAATGACTTTTATATTAGCATTGTTTTCCTTTTATCTCGATGACCTCTTTGATCGTTTTAAATTACATGCAATCCTCAGATTAATGCAATTGCACCCACATTGAAAAGTCTATTTTTGAAATTTAAGAGTTTTTTTGTCAAGGACGTTATCTACTCCTTAGCGTATTTCTGGTAAATCAACGTGACGTTTTTAATATCAGCCAATCGAATTCCGAATGATGCAGGATGAGCGAAAATTTGCTGCAATAATGTTATGTCGTTATCTTTTTACTGTCTGGTATACGATGTGTATATCAAGTGAAAATACTGCAATCATCAAAGTTTAACCTCAGAAATTCTTATCAATTTTAGGGTATTAGACCTCTTCTATTCCAAAAAAACTTTCTGGAATTCGTTTTTCTCAATACTAATAGAAAAATGGAATGAAATGAGCAGATGAAATGAATGGCATGAAATTTAATGTAGATTGTATCGAATTTGAAAAAGATGGTCAGAAGGAAGAGGTCCCAAAAGGCATTAAATCCAAATTGAGTCATAATATGTACGAGAATGCCAACGATAAATTTTATTGATTATCAATGGATTCGAATTTAGTTGATTAATAGTTGAAATTGGGATCATATTTTTCGAGTAACAGGAAGAAAAATGTCGATAAAAGGATGAAAATTCTGATTGCGTTAGAATTATAGAAACTAATTTAATTCTAATGCATATTTTTATTATCTTGAACTTCCAAATCGAAATTTAAAATGAGTTCTTGTTTCTATACCGAGCATCGATGGACATGGTAATCGTTTGTGATTGAAGGCACGGTACGTTGGGTAATTGTCAGAATGCATTGAACAAATCTTCACTGCGCAAATAACACGAACATTTTAATATGAAAACTTGGTCTCGTGTTCATTCTATCTGTTAAACTTCCATTATCGGTTGCAAGCATTCATTTTGTAAAATTTGAGTAAAATAGAATAGGTGGAATCGAGACCAAAATGAGGAATTCACCAAGATCCCCATTCTGGTTTCTATACTTGCGATAATGGGCGAGACAGTTAATTTCGGACGGGACAGTTGATGCTTAAAACTTTAGATCGTAGCATCATTTTAACTTTTTAACTTTCGATTTTTCAGTACCAAATTCATTGGTACTGATATGGTATCGAAAGTATTTTAATTTGGAAAAGAAAAAAAAATATGAAACATGTGAAAAATGTTTGAATAATCGTTTGACATAGTAATACTATTTTTCATTTGTTTATTACAAATTTGGGAGGGAACTTCTTTATTGCAAATTTGGAGAGAAGCAAAATATTTTAGACATTTGTTGGCAATTTTGACGGCTACTGCAAACTTGCATTTATGTAAACTTGATATCTTTACTATTCGTATTGACATTTTCCTAATCAGTTATGAAACTTTTCTATCAAACATTATAAAGAATTTTGACCGTTAATTTCAACGTCACACCTGACTTAATTTCGTTCGTTTCAACATCACACCTAATTTAAAATTCCGTTAGAATTTGCAATACTGTTTGATTGCTTAAATACCTGAAGATTTCAATTTTGGATTCATAATTTTTGATTCACTGAAGTTTTAAGTTACCAATTTTAAGTTAAATTTGTTTCTATATAGCCTTGCACAAGGCATTCGTATATAATTCTAAATGTAATCCCTGTCTCAAAAAATGAACAATTAATTTTGAATACAGTTAGACTTGTGAAAGTAGGTTATAAAGTATGAAAATCATCAATGAAGCACTTTCAATGATTATGAGAAAGTAATCTATAATATTAGAAAAAATGCCTGGAGTTTTCAAACCGAAAATTGTTGATTAGCTGGAAATTGGAGCGAGTATTTAAGAATCCCGAAAATGCATATTGAAGAAATTATATTTTAACTTTGAGAGAACATCAAATTGTTTCTTAATGTTTCTTAGTTTGAGGATGAAATTTTCAAGAAACGTTTTCTAGCTTCAAGCGTTAATTTAACAGGACCTTTAGATTGGTTGTTAAAAAAAAATACCACTATCAATCTCTGCTCGCGGGATGTGAAAATTGCTGACCGTCCTGTCTGTGCTTAATTTTCAACAGGGTCAATATTTTGTATTTAAAAATCATGCTAAATACTGTATTTTTAAACACTTATTTTTCGAACAGATTTTTTTTATCGTAATATACAACGAATTTCTTCATTTCAATTCTAATATTATAACTTTAAACGAAAAATACTTGTGTATATATAAATTTATTTCGTGTATCTTGGAAACGGGTCTAACAATTATCAAATTTTATATTTAGATAAGGTTTTGCTTTTTAATTTTATCTATGTGTCTTTCTTGGGAAAAAGGAGATTTTACACAAAAAACAATTTTTCATAACTAAACTAAATATTGACATGTGGCTATACATGACTTGCATAAGAGTATCAGATGGAGTAGTGGTTGGGGTTTCGGACTCCCATGCATTTTTCTCATGTTCGATCCCGTGTTTGCAATTCAATTAAATTTCGCTTAAAACTTTAAATGCGCTATAGAATAGGATTTTATTTACAATTTTGCAAAAAAAAAAAAAAAAAAAAAAAAAAACCTGCCGAGCGAAACGGTTTCTCGGGTACTTTCAGGTTCATTAACAAAAACAAAGTTAAATTCGAGAAATGCTTTAATTAAATTCAAATTTATTAAAGTTAGATAAAATAAAATAGATACTATAATTGTAGCTACAGAAGTAATTAAAGCTAAATTCATCCTTTGGTCAGAAAACAACTTCCAGCAATTAAATCTGTAATGAATTTTACCAGTATTGTTTTTTATATCAGATTCAATTTGTCATATTTTTCTTAATATTTGTGTAGTTTTCTGTTTTTTAAAAGCCAGCAACATTAATTCTGCAAGATTTTCTTCCTTCCTGTATTTTTAAAACAACAAAGTAGTACTTAGTTTCTAAAGGATAAATTTCTTGAATTAACAGTAACAGTACCTTGCCAAGGTTATTTTACATAACCAAAACAATTTCCATTGTCTTCTAGAAATGCATTATCAAACCACTGTCTGCTTTCCTTAAATTGCTGAAGGAAGTGTAAAATAGGGAAGACACACAAGAGCATAGTGTTAATTATACAGAAAAAAGTTTGTAAATTTATCATAGCGATTAATTTTCTGACTGCAGCTGGAGGCAAGTTTTTGCATTTTTTCCATGGAAGATTGATTCTTCTCTAGAATTATGTGGAGACATCAGAAATTTGTTGTCTCAAGCAACAAGCTTCAAAGTATTTTTTTTTTTAAAGTCTTTGTGTAATGACTAAAGGAAATAGGATATGCTGTTGCGTCTATATCAGATAACCTGATTTCCGATATTTTATTTAGTGTAAAAAGCGTGTTTAGGAAAATTTGGCTTTCCTTTGTTCTAACGCATGATTTTTAAACTTCTGAAGTTAGAGCGTCTGAATTTTCAAATTCTCATTCTAATTTAGCCCTGAATTTTATCTCGAAAGAGAAAAAATAAAAACTTTCTTAACGAAGAATAAAATAAAATCTGAAGTTATGTAAATTAAACAATTTTCTGAATTATCTACAGTCTTTCCTGTAAATTTTGCGCAAAATTCTATGCAAAACTGTAAATGTTAGTGGAGTGACCGAATTAAAATTACGTCAATCCATTAGAATCAAATAGCAGAATATTTCGCCAAAATGTAAATTTAGTCGCTGGCGCCTATTTCGTAAAGGAAAGTTTGATTTTATCCAAATAATGGGATATTTTTATACAACGCTGAAATTTGTGCAAACGTTAATTCAAAAATTTCTTTCAGCATTTCCTTTACTTTAATGGATATTTTGCAGTTATATATTGGTATACTTTCTAGTTGAAATTCCCGTAATTTTGATTGAATTTTTAGTATGAAAATTTGATTTCAGAATTACAATTTTCTTCCGTAAATATCAGTTCAATTTCAATAGAACATTAATTTCTACTTCATATTAACATTGAACCTGCAGCAAGCTGCCAAACGATTTTTATATCTATTGAATACCTCTATAAATATTAATTCTAATGGATTCAAACAAAATATTAAAGAAAAATCTTAAATCGCATAAATTGGTTATTCTTCCCCATTAAGTGATAGTTTAAGATATCCGAGGAAATCCCGACGTCTTCAAATTTACTGAAATCGTAATCAAATGTCATTAATTGATCATAATTATAAGACGGAATATCGATCCAGTAACATTTTACCTTGAGAGTTGAACTAAGATTTATTTACTCGGTATGTGAAGCAAAATGGACCAAGTTCGCTTTACCTATAAAGGCTTGATATCGTCACTTTTGGGCCTTGCTTTTTGAGCCACCTTTCAGTGACCCTGATCTCTTGCATCCATTACATTCTCTTGACTTTCCATGCCCTTGATGTCCTTAACTTTCTTGTCCTGAGGGAATTCTGAAATGAATTCTTTTGGTGAAGGAACAGCGGTTGTGATTGATCATTCTCTTGCAGATCCGTCTGACCCTTCGGGTCCTTCCCTAACCCAGTCTCTTTGGCAGCTGATTACTATAAAGCCAGCAAATTTGATGTGACAATGTTAGAAATGCCGCGAATTCTTAATGTAAAGAAATTGCCTGGATTTTTCACACTAAGTATTAGTCATGTTCAACGTAACCATGTGGAGCTTATAAATGGAAATAAAAACGTGTGGGAAAAATGGCTAGATGAATGCATTATAGGTTAATCACACATCTTCAGTAAAATGCCTTTTTAATTTCCTTTTTCTATATAGTCGCAAGAGGTCTATAATTTCTAACACGAAAGATAATATTCAAAACCACGAATATAAACGAAATAATAATGGCCATATTTTTAATTTTGAACTCTCATTGCGCTACCTCAATGTTTTATAAATTTGGATCTTTCAAGAGGAATTCAAGATTGAATGCCGATTCAAATGAACTTCGTGCTTTTGAGAAATGTTATTTCAAATGGTGATAGACGATGGCAGAATTTTTTCGCCTTCAAAAGAAATGATTCTTTGGTGCCTGTTACAATACTATTTTACTGCACATTTCTGGCCCTGGTTTTATAACTTTAGTTCAGTCTGAAGGAAAGAAAGAGTACTTCCTGGTAGCATAACAATCGCTAACTGAATTTCTCATTTCAGAGAAGTTTTCAGTCTAAAATGGCCTCGCCATCAGATTTGACTCTTGCAATCTGATTCTCTATTATAAAACAGAGTAAAAATTTCTGAAATTTAAATTTTCACTTGTGAATTCATATTGTTTTAAGTTGTGAATCTGTTTGGCAGAATTAATCGTGCTTTTTAACTTATCTCTGCATCTTTAAGTAATTTTGACATACTTGATTAATAATTTTGGAAGTAATGGTTTGTTTTAGAAAAAAGTACTGATAGTCTAAGTTTCTAAAAGTTTGATTGTTGAAAGTTATGTTCTTATTGCATCAGAAATAAAGCCGGTTTTATCCTTCTCAAAATATTTTCAAAATAGCATGAATTGTTGAAGAGAAAATTCTTCAGGAACTAAATTTCGTTTTGCGAATTAAAATTTTTTTTTTTTTTGAAATGGTAATCGATCAACACATGAAGTTGGCAATAACTTTGAAAATTGTAGGTAAAGTTTATATAAATTATTTTGTTATGCGAATTTCAATTTGGGTTTAGTATGTAGTGAATATATTTGAAGAGGGATTCAACTTACAGGGTTATACGATTGTGAATTGAAATTCAATTTCAGATAAATTTGGCGAGTTCCAAAATACTATCTCTCTGTATTTAACCAAATTTCGTGATATCTTGTTACAATTTTCATCATCATTCAATCTCCAATGCACAACTATCAAAAGCCGTTAGATATGTCTGATATTAAATCGAGATATTTAGGTATAATCGGGATATAAATAAAACTTTAACACTATAATTTTTGGAGATATAATCAGAAAAAGTTTTCCTATATTTAAACATAGAAATATAATTAACCAGCGTGTTTCAAGAAAAGCTAGAAATTGCATAAGCGTTAGTAAACAATCATTGAACGTAACAATTCGAAAGTTCAATTTTTAACATGCTGTGTTCATTAACTTTTCAAATTATTACAAAAATTCATCTTATAAATAGGTTTATGTACGAAAATCGTAATGGCAATCGATGGGATACAGGAAATATAATAAATTAATGATTTTAATATTAAAGTCGCTTTTGTTTTGATTACATTTAACAGATTGTTACAACAATAATGGGGAAATGATAACATTGTTAATCGTTGCGCTTGTCTTCAATTTCAAGAAAAAATGTTTTTTTTTAGGATAATGTACCATTAAAAATCCTTCTCGTTTATATCTTGCTCTCGTAGAAAATGAAATCCAAAGGTAGCTAAGGCATATTATATTTGAAACTACATTGAATTTTCTTCTAAATATACTTTTGCGATCTTCCTTAAATATTTTACCAGATGCCAGAATGCATCTAGAAAGAAAAAATCGGTAAAAAGTAAATATTTGGCTGAACGTGAAGGTTACGCCATTCAGGCCTTAACTAGCATATTTCCTCTATCTTATTAAACGAAACATTTATTTTCGGAATGTTTTGTCGTTTTTGATTTAAATGCGAATCCGTATAATGTTTTATCCATTCAAAATAGTTTCTGTATTAAGTTATATAATTTTTGAAAGCTTTATTTAATAGCGACAATACACGTTCGACGTATTGATAAATAAGTTAAGGGATTAATACATGCGATCAAATTAAGAAAATTTACATAATTTAAACACGCCTAAATTTTATAATTAAAAGGAATAATGAAATAATGAATCAAATATTATGAAATGAATTTTATTACTCCTTTATTAGTTGGCACATGATGCAGTTTTTTAAAAGCTGATGTTTTGGATAGGGCTAATGGCTGGCGTAGCTCCTTAATATTCTTGGCGAAGAAGTTTTTGATAGTCAATCAAAAATGGAGCTTCGTATTGGATAAACTACTTCATACCTGATTTTTGTTTTAATTTAAAAGCTATGGACAATTATAGATTTGTAGCAAATGCAGACGGACATCTTCAGTAATGTATCTATCCGTAAGTTAGTGATACTGTTGCGGAGTACAGCAGCCATTCTTTTTTGGTACCTGATATAGTATGTTTTTTCGTTGGATTGATAAGATCATGAAATTTGAGACAGATTGCCGTATTTCTTATCGAGTCGCGAGAACTAGTTCTTTAATCGTATAGACATGTTTAACAATTCTTCTTTGCTTTATTACTTATACGATTCTTTTCTATAATCTTATATCTACTTTAATTATTTTTTCTTCATGCTGCTTTCATCTGACCATGTGTAAAATGGGTGTCTTTTTCTGATGCCTTTAAGATAACTCCTGGTCTTTAATGCTCTTTGCCTTTGATTTATCACTAGCCAGTAAAACTGACTTTAATGTCAAGTCTATGAAAGTCACCCTAATGCATAAACGAAATTCCTAACCCTTAATACTCCCACAAAATTCGCCGTAATATAACTGGAGAGATTATTCCAACACAATGTTTTGATTCTTATTTATTGCAATGTACTTTGACTTGGATATATCTATATTGATAAATTGTGAACTTAGGATCATCATAAAAATGACAAACCTTTGACTGTTACTGGCACAAATCATTAATATAGGGATGTTAAGTAATTGAATATTAAAAATTTATTAACTACCGGTTCTTCCTATTGCAGTTTATAATTTATGAGCAAGAAAAAGCAGTTAAATTCCCTAAAATAGTCTCGTCTTTTTAACCAGTTAAATTTTCGAACTCATTGAAAAAATGTGCATCTAAAGTATGTCGCAAAAATTTAAAGAACTAGTATACTCATCAGAGTGTGATATGAAATTATGTTGTAATGAAATGATTTTTATTTGTTATATTTCAATAATCACATTAATTTATTTACTTAATATGCAAAAAATGTATGTGTTTAACAAAAAAACGAAAAATTAATTCATTATTTTTAATTTGCTGTTAGAGAATGTTATTGAGCAAAACATGATACAACACATAATCTTTTATTTGTTCCTTTGATTTCGACTTCGTCTCAAAATTCTTTAAACGTCTCGAAATTTACGAATATGTTTGAGTTTTTACTAAAATTGTAATTAAAACTGCAAATTGTCACTGCTTATTACTCCTGACGAATAAACTTGGTATAATGCAAAAATGTACTTTTTTCATGACGAATATACTCGTCAAAAATTAACTGGTTAATGCTGATTTAAAAACTGTCTACTTGCTAGTTAATATTCATTGCGTGAAATTACGACATAGTAAAGGAATTTACATATTTATCGCCTTTAATTTTTTTTTTGCATTAATAGTAACATCTTCATCAAATTACCAAAACCGCTTTTACAATTGATATTTAGTAAAATTTTCGTTCGAAAGGAAATTGTTTCCTATGCATTTGTTCCTATAATTTTACCATTCTGTCCTTGACACAAGTGCTTAACATTTATTTAAACTACTTAGTAAGGCTTTTAAGTACTAGTTTCTTGGAATAAGGCGAGTCTTGATATTGAGACAATGCGTAAAACTTTTAGAAGGCTACGCAAGTAATTTATAGAGTTCAAAGTTCCAAAGAATCAATGTCAGAAAAGACTTGGTGTTTCTTCCAACAGCATTTGCAAGAAAATTGCACATTTTCTTCGAAATAATGTAAGAACTCGGATTCTTTTGATGTTTTTGAAATTTTAACAAATATCCTATGAAATAAAACGCCACTATGTTTTTTGAATATTTAAAATTGAATTAGCGATGAAAAATAAATGGTACGGTGCTATTTAAGTCGATTTTAATCTCAATTGGTGCAGTGCAAACTGAATTTCAATTACACTAATTTCAGTGCTCATTTATGAATGCGGATTCGTATATTTTAACATATGCATATTGTTAAAATGAGTTAACCTATTACCACACACTATTAATTATAATTTGTTAATGTCATTGGAAATTCAGCGCGAGTTATGTGTATGGAAGCGATAATTTTTTGGAGTTCTTTCTAGGAAAATTCAGTTATATAATTTGTTACTATAATTTGCTTGACTTGTGTGTATCCTCAATTGAAACTACAGCCACAGTTGGCATTTGCTTTATAAATTCAATTTTTTTCCTGTTATCAAGATCATTACAGTCGTAAAGGCTTTATCACTTGAATCACTTTCCTCGGACATAGATGTGTGTGTGGTCTCCGCAAAAGTCTAGTTCAGAGATGAAATTAAATTCTGTATAAGACGAAAAATAAATGTACACATAATAGCAATGAAATTAAAATAAACATTCCAAATGATCCATTAAATGCAGAATAACTAGCTGGTTATAAAAAATATGGTAGTATGAAAAAAATACCAGCATATGCATTAAATTTTAGAAAGAAATTTATAAAATGCTAGGTAAAGCAGTCATTGGATTTGAATGTTTTGAGTCTTTGTCGCACAAAATCGATTTGCATATTATCTAGAATTTTGTATCAGTTTAAATTCTTTATATGATTAAAAAAACTAAGGTATTGATTTACATTAAAGATATTTCTAACTGAAAATCGCATTTTTTAATATTTTATGAAAGCCTGTTTTTTTAATCTTAAAGCCGTTTTTATTTTATATCTACGATAATTAGAAAAGAAATTAGTCATTTTAATAAAAGTTAATAGCTGAAAAGGGACCCATAAAATACTATAACTAAGCATATTCAATATTTTTAATTTAGATTATTTAAAAATTCTTTTCCTATTCCGTTTCTTTCATCATATACTAGATATTATTTTGGATTATTTTCAATATGAATTTCATTTTTAATAAAATTGTCACAAATTTATATAATTCTGAATAATTAAAACGCCTTGATTTCCCATTGATGCTGTAATTTCTGATAATAAAAGAACGGAAAGCGTTTAAATTGTGCTTTTGTGAAATATTAAATAGTATTTCCTGATTATTTAACATTTTCAAGATTTGAAATTAAAAAAAATGAATTGTGCTCAAGAAGGAATAATTTACCAATCTAGGAAATTTTGAAGAAAACTATTTTTCTCACTGAAATTCAAACTTTCTTCTTAATGTGGTTCTTCCAAAAAAATTTTCATTTTCCTAACACGATTACTAAAATAGTAATTATCGAAAATAGCGTTCAGTAATTTGACACACATCTTGTTTACAATACTATCATGGGAATATTAAAATATGTACAATGATGAATCATTTTAATGTAATGCACTTTTTTAAGCTCTGAAAAAAGACCAAAATTCCAAAAAATTACTCTGAAATTTTTGTAATTTTGAGTTTTTGTTAAACTTTTGCTTCATTCCAAGCCAATATATCAATGATTATATAAAAAGTAGGATATACCATTGTGGTCATTTGTTTTTGACTGACAGTGTCTGAAAAACGCTTAAATATAATGCAAAAAATAATCAATATCAATATTCCTCAAATATTAAAAAAAATTAAATTATGAAATATTTTTTGTACGACATATCAAGATTTTACATAAGTATCACTTGAAACTGGTAGAATATTGCTTCCAAATATTTTAAAAATCAGCACATAATCCGGTATCTTAATAAATAAGAATTAAACATTTATTAAGGTAAGTATGCAGGGCGATTATAGCCATTATTTGCCTACGTATCGCCAAAGCATGGAAAGGTAACAATCATCGTGTTTGGTAGCCAGTCAAACTTGATCTGGGGGCATTTCTAAAGTATTTTTATATTGTACGCATTGCAAGGATTTCCGTATATCGCACGAACTTTGTTGGACCTATTTCATATCGCTTCCTACCCATCGGTAAAAGGCAAAATTCCAACAGCGCATTTCTAATAGTGCTCTGACTTTTGACAATTGTTTATTTTCAATTTTTATTCTCAATAGAGTTGGTAGGAATGACTTGCATCAGATAAATTCATTGCTTAATTCATGTTCTTTGGTATCTTTCCATGAGCAAATTTGATGAACAAATATGACGAAATTAGTGTCCGTTTCTCTTGTTTCATTTAATTTAAAATTCTTCTGCATCGCTTGCTGAAATTTTTTCAAAGCACGAATTTATTTTACGACTTTTTTCACAGCTAATAGCAAATAAAAATATTTTGATGCTTTGGTCTCTTGAGAATGAAGTCACGACTCGGCAGGTTTTATGAGAATCTTGTTCTTCATAGTGATACTATAAAGTAATTTACTACTTCGCCGAAAACTATTAAACCTTCGAAACGTTGTTGTAAATAACGGAAGTTTTCCTAGAAAATTCAAAATGAAGTCATTGAATAGTGTTGGTAGTCTCGTAGGTTGATGCAATTTGTCTATTGCATTCATATTATGCAATCTCAATTCCAAGAATGAAGATATGCTATTGAATTCTTAATTACGAACATAATTTTTCTCTTATAATCAAGTGTTAGTTCCGTTTTTTTCTTTCATTTGAAACATATGTATCCACATGACAAGATTTGTAATGTCATACGCAGGTTAAAAAAAACTTGTTACATGCCACAAATAGCGCATTGCAGCTACTAGTAAATTAATACTCCCGACAACTGGTTTGTATAAGAAAAATTGAAATCGTCTTAAATTCTCACTGTCAGAATCGAAATTACTCAGTTAACTTCCTGACGATAGATATAATGGTAATGAGTATATCGTTGCCAAAATCTTGAAAAGAAATTGAAGAGATATCCCGTGACTATCGAGCACTATCGCCAGTAGGTCAAATCAACATCGGTGACCATTTCCTGCTTTTAAAAGTACGACACCAGAAAAAAAATCTTTGTTGACATCAGAAAAAAAAGCGCATTCATCTGCACATTAAGACTGACACTCACTAATGTCGATATTTGTCAAGTGAATTTTAACTTTTGAAACTTTTTGAATACATTTAAAGCATATTTCACTCAGGTAGTTTAAACATTTATATCATACTTCAATATAAGTTTGTTGGCTTTTGGTCCTAAATGATTTTTATTTCTATAACATGTTTTTGTCTTAGAGTGATTAAAAAAAATTGCGATTTAAATAAAATCCCCATAGGTACCGACTCTTTTTAAATAAAATTAAGTTTTTCTTCTTAATCATAAGTACTTTCTGCTTGTTCTTCTGAATTTTTCACCATAATCGAAGTTCTCTTGGAATTTAGAAACTTTATTTTTTACTATTTTAAAGAAGTACCATTTGTCTAGATTCTAAAGATATTAAATGAAGGTTTATAAAGGTTTTCTACCGAGATCGGTTTTAAGCTCCCTTCTGGGAGATTTTAATATTAGGGATTAAAATGATTTTATTTGCAAACATCTGTCAAGAACTTGTCACATAACACTTGGTAAAACTAGAAACATTATTTTAGAATACATGTTTAGCTTTAATATATTAGATAAATTATTTAAAGGCATGGCCTATCAAGTTCAAAACGTTCGTGTTCATTTTTAAATTGTACACGAATATTCCAAGCATTGTTCACTTTTTCATGGGAATCCCATTTTCCGATTTAATAAAGCCTATTAAAATTAATAATACGTTAAAATATATGGACTTAAAAATAGTTTTTCGACTTCGTCATAACAAATATTTTATTTATGTAAAATCTTGATATTTATATTGAAGGTTTGGCAATAATTTTCGTATTAGTTGATGGTATGAACAGAAATTCTCACCTCTATTTTATAGTTGTAAAGAAGTCCCTAATCTATGGCAGTATCGTCTAGGGTCAAGCTAGGAACAGCTAGGAATTGTACTCTATCTAGAGAGAAAATTACTAGATTAATTATACAAAAATTTCTTCCGAAATTTCCCAGATCCTTTAAAATATTTACGATCAATGCACTCAATGTTTACTGTGGATTTCTTTCTTGCATATTTTAACAGGATTTCGGTTTTAGCCTATCCAAAATTTAGAATTGAAGATAAAAAATAGACTTTAAAAGGGAAACCTTAATTTGAGTTCAGTTGAGGTTTTCGGTGCGCACCTATAGTTTCAGGGTTGTGAACAATATTGTTACAAACCTGCAATTCGGCTTCCCAGCATAGTTTGTTCCATCATTGGAAAGAAAGTTTTACAGTCATCTCTATGGGACAGAGTCTGGACGTCGTGTTGGGGGTCCCAGAGCTTGGCGACCATTTGGCGACTTGACGACCAATTTGGCGACTTTGGCGCCAAAATAGATAATACCCGAAACTTCGAGAATTTTCCCGATCCGTCCAGTAGGAACCGAGATACGCCTCGAACGTTCCTGATTGGTTGGGAGGCTTCTAGCCCCGCCTCCTGAGACCTATAAAAGGAAGCGGCCGCCGCTGCCAAGGGAGACGTCAGGCGAGTTCGAGAGCAGCAAGTCAGTAATCCGAGCCAGAGTCGGAGAAGTAGAAGACGGAGGAGTCGGAAGCGACTGAGGCAAGCTAGTGCTGAACTGAGCTGTGCGCTACTGTCTGCAGTAGATTCTGGTTGTATGCTGCTGTGTGTGCTGTTGTATGCTACACGTCTCGGGTGAAGATAATCGTCTTCTGTGCTGTATATAGCTGTCGCTTTTGTGCTGTCCTGTGTGTCTTCGTGTAAATAAAAGTCGTTGTTTTTATTCTACTTCTGCCTGCTAATTGAGCGTTCTTTACACCATATCACTCCCACTATCCAAACGAACCCCGGCAGAGAAAATTTCGCAACAATATTAACTTGCTCGTGTTGAAATTTAAAAGGTCTATACCTTGTGGGTGAAGCGAACTTTGGATTTAATAATTTCATCTCGTGTGCATAAAATTTCATAATTTTCACGGTTTTTTACGAAAATGAATTCACCTTTTTTAATCGCATTTCAACTTGATAATACTAAAACGTTTAATGTTTCGGAATTATACTAATCTGACAATCACTTGTTTAAATTCGCTGAAAATAACTGATTTCGTAAATACAACCCCAGAAACTATGAATTAAAGTAGAGGTTGAAAAGGCGCATTTCAAGGGAAAGTCTTAAAATGAAACTAATCTTAGTCTGTTTATGTTCAACGTAAAATAAGCTCGAGATACAACAGTTTTAATAATACCTGATAGTTGAAGAAGCTGTTAATGATATTAAACTGGAAAAGAATGATTTTCCTTGGTTTTTGGTAAAATTTCTCCCAAATTCATTGGAAACATTGTATTTGCATTCAACCATTTTGGAGGGGGGGGAGGGGTTCTACAACCGAACAATGTCTAGGATAATGTACAGAACAGAATCGAGACAAAATTTCTTTAACTGAAAAAAAAATTTTTTTTCTTCTAAAGGTGAATGGATTGATACTGTAATCCATTAATCAAATTAAGGTATTGCTATTTGAAGCAATTTTGAAAATTGTAGCAATTTGAATAAGATACAATTATTACATTTTGTAATTGTTGCTATACAAAAAAAGTTTTTGATAGCTCAACATTTCTACAGTACAAAGTTTCATTACATCCCAATGAATCCTTCGATGAATTTCTGTGGCAGGTTCCATCAAAACAGGCATTTGTTGAGCACCAAACACTTCATTTTTGTGTTTATGTCTGTTGGGCTATATAGCAGACTTTGAAGGACTGTCATCAGTGTTAAATGGTATAGATTCTGCATACTGTATTACGCTGGACATTTTTTGATAATGTAAGTATTTGCCAAACGGCACTAACAATCGTTACTAAGTCATACTGTCAGTTTCACTTAAACCTATAGCAATAAGAGCATTAAAGAATATGCACTACTCCATCGTAAATTTTGATAAGCATTTTTTTTTTTTTAAGATGACACATTATCCAAAAACTCATCGGAAAACTTAGTCTTTTATTTGCCAATATGGTAGTTTATAATTTTTAGATGTGTTTAGAGTGGTATCATTTTTTAATTTTTTTATGCATAACCTGAGAATAAACAATGCTACATCCACTTTAGATCGTCTGCCAGCAAAGAGCCGTATATGTATTGAATTTCACGATGCAATAAAATTTTTTAAGGTTTTTATTTAAACAAATTTATGAATGTAAATCTTGACATTTTACGTATGAAATATTAGCGAAATGAATGTTTTCCATTGGGTTTGCTTTTTGCAATTTAAGTCTTTTTAAAATAATGGAAACAAAAGTGAAAATATTTTTGCTAATTTTGTGAATCTGAATAGCAAAACTAGGTGTGAGATCAGCTCTATTGTATATATATTTTTATTAAGTTTTATGAAACATTATTTTGTTTTTCTTTTCAAATATTCATTATGCAAATGTAATATTGTATTTTTATAAATTCTTAGTTTATTATGGCAAGTAGTTTTTAAGTTTGACTATTTTTTTAGATTTTGTTACAGGAGGATTGAAAACTTACAATTGGTATTTCTTCATGTTTTATTTTTCGAATCCCTAAGACATATTATTAGTAATTAAAATTTAATTGTGGAATTGTCGAGCGTTCTGAAATGCGTGTTTTTGGGGGAAAAGTGTATGGGAATATTTCTAAGATGGTATTTTTTTAAAAAAAATATTAAAATAAAAAATAATACAACTACGAGAATTCTGTGTTTAACAATAAAAATAAATTATAGATGAAATATCAGCAGTAGAAGGAAAGCCATACTTAGATTTATGTCGTATACTATGTGGTAATTCAGAAAAATATTTGTAAAAAAAATATATGCTTATTTAAGAACATTGAGTTTAAAAAAAAAGGCAAAAATTCTAATTTTATAGTAACCCCGAATTTTTTTGCGAAATAATTAGAGTATTAGATAGCCTAAAATACAGTTGAAATCTATTCCAAATATTAGAAATCTAGATGGTATTGTAAAACCGTAAAGATTGTGACAAAAGCACTGAACAAATATATTTAAAAATGAATGATTCGTGTAACAAAGCCAACCTCTACACTTTCTTTGATATTATTGACAGATACTGATTAAGAGTTGCATGGCATGCAAAAAATGAACTTGAATCTGAAGTGAAAATCTTGCAAAATGTTTCAAATTTTATATGCAGTTTGAAGTTTACAGATTTCGCAACAATTTTTAAACTTTATCTTATTTTAATATCAATTGAATATTATCGGTATTGTCTGAGATCTAGCCTTTTATAGAAAGCTAGATGGCAAACTATCGAAGTGTGAATAACATCACATGTTACATTTTGTAAAAATAAATATTATGAGCCAAATAAGTTTTTTTCCCTTTTTTTTATACATTCTTTTATAAGAATAATAAACTTTGTTTTTCTATAATTTTCATTTTCCATTATGCATTTTGAATCAAATATTTCTAATGGGCATTCTTATTTTTACTAAATAACATTTACAATTCCGTATGCATTTTTAAGTAAGCTTTATCATGGCATTTTTATCCTTTACCTAGACAGCATTTTTGATTCTTTAGAATGTTTAGATATTATATACAATTCGTCCCAAAAAAAGTACATATCCAATAATTCTTTCCAAACTTTATCTAGGCATTCTACAGAATTCTGATGTTTCATAAATTCGTGTATGCGGTAACAAAGCTCTGTTTACCATAAGCTTTGGTATGAAAATGGAAATAGTTGCATTATTAAAAAGAAATAATTAATTTATAAACCTTTCAGAAATTGATTTTTCTCAGTTTTATTCTAAGTAAATATTTATGTACTTCAAAGATGACCGTGCAAATGCTGACCGTCTGTTTAGCTATGTCAAATCGATAATCCTTCATAGCATTTACAACTTAAATTAAAGAAAATGGTCATTTAGATTAGATTTAATGATCTATATCCACGATATAGATCATTTAACTATGATAAAGAGGGCATATAAGGGTTAGGAACATGTATGCCAAATTTTGTTCGATTCTATGAAGGGACGTGGAACAGTTTAAAGTTCAAACAAATTGATATTCAGTTTTACATAGAATTTAATCAATCGATTGATTCCATTTCGAATTAAAATCGAGAAAAGTTTGATTTTAAGATTCGATATTATAATATTGCATAAAAAATTAAAAGCAAGAGTTGAGAGTAATAAATAAAAATACATTTTAGTACATCAATAAGTATTCTAAAAACTACTTATTCTCTAGTAATATGAACAAAACGTTTGCCAATTTTTTTATGAGACGCCAGGGACCGCAATCCATAGTACAAGAACTGCTGGCTTATCGTGACAATAAATATTCAAATAGCAATCAGCAATATAACTTTTTAAATGTTCTACACTCGCAGTATTAAAGATAATTCTTATTTTGAAAATATTTAGCAAAATATAATAGTTTGAATTTAATAGTTTACTTCCAGACGTTAACTTTAAACTATAAAATTCAAAAGAAAATTGTTAATTTTTTTTAACTATATTTATAATGAACAAAAATTACCTTACTTTAATCGCCTTTCTGTAGCCTTGCATTTATAATTCGTGAAAATGAATTATAAAAAGATTCTTGAAATAAGTTTTCTCAAATCCCAGGTGATGCAAAATGTATAGGATGAAAATTTAAATTAACGATTAATTGATAATTCTGAAAATATTAAGTTCTGTCATGGAGAATACACACGCAAAAAATTTTAAAATTCGAATCCATCCAGAAGTGATTGCATCTTCGCAAGCATGAAATAAATTTAAATGATATTTTAAAAATACATAGAAATATTAATCTGTTTTTTAAATAATGAATTAAGAGAAATATCGTGTCTCTCCCTGGACGCGAATATTTAACATTTTTCTGAATCGAGATTCATTTTAACTAGCGAAAGTCTGGAAAACCCCTTTGGCTATCATTGTAAGTCAACCCATGTAAGGCCTCCAGTTGGAGTACGTCAGTCTAACTTTTTCCTGAAGGCCGCTTTAGTTCTAGCAGATTCTTTTTCGGTTGATGTTGGTTTCTTAGTCCACCTTGTTTCGTGCAAGGGATGTTTTATATCCCACTGATCCATGGCTAGTAAGATGACCCAAGGTAATCTTTGACAAACTGTTTTTAAGACCGGTTCCAACAAAGGCTGGAATTTGTGATGTCTTGGAATTGCCCCGAGTCGTTGCTCTGCCAAAGACGGATCAAGAAAAAGCCGGTAGCTGCTGATGTTTTTATTTCACAATTTCTTTTTGAAAAATTATGTATACAAATTGCTTGTTTAGTAGCATTTAAAATTTTCATGAGTCATAAATTAATTCTTGTGAGTCAAACGGAGCATGTTTGTACACTTTATTAGGTAGTCTCAAATCAGTTTTTGAAAAGGGTTAACGTCCTTTTAAAATGGCAAGTATATTTTTTAAAAGGGAAAGAACTTCTGGGAAAAAGGCATCGGCATTCATTATGAAAATAATTTTTATATTTTGAGTGTAAATCATTTCTTAGATATAATTTAGAATATTGAAACCTTTTTTTTTCCCCTAATTCCTTAATCATAGCAATAATTGGAGTTCTTTAGTCTATACAGAATCAATAAGCAAACAGTTTTAACAAACGAAAATTCTAAATGTCAAAAAATTACATTCATATTGGAATTTAAGGAATAAGCTTATCCTTCATATTTATAAGGTATCAAATTCTATTGGAAGTAAATTTACACTCGCAGTTTACAGATCCTTACATTTCTATCAATTTTTGTCACTTGAAAAACGTAGAACAAGTTGAATTTAATTTTTATGTAGAGAAAGTACTTACAGAAAGTCTTAAAATGTGTTTGTATGGAAAAAAAATAATTTTTTAAAGTCAAAATGAAAAAGGAATTATATTCTACTGCTGGAACCTAAAAAATTTTTTTTTCATACTTTCACCTCACGGCGCCTTAATTTTCCCAACCTTCATGTTCCATAATCTTTCTATATAACTATAAAATATTAATAAATTTGAATTTCAATATTTTAGAACCCGAAATTATTAGGAAGGCTATATTGTTTTACATTTCAAAATTGCAGATCTACGGAATTAAATTTTACTGCAGAGGTGAGGAGCTTACATTTTCAAATTCAGGGCAAATTTCCATACCTTCATGTTGTTGTGTCAACGTTCTTTTAGGCAGAGGCGAAGTGGAAACGCTTGAATGTTCATTGATACTTAGTATAGGTTTAATAAGAAATTGGCATTCTGAGGGCAAGTTCTTGTGTTTTTACTCTAAATTTTGAATTTTTAAAATTTTTTTCATTTTCTTCCTTTCTGGACTATCTTCAAATCTGAAAGCACAGCAGAAGATACGATTCCAAAATGAGCTAATAAAATCTTGCAAGTAAAAATTTTTCTTTTAATATCCTTAATAATTTTCTTATAAATGATCCATATCGCGAACAGCATGTATATTTGGATAGAGGATACCGGGTAAATAAGCAGGCTTTTGCCTACTAAGTGAGTAAATTAATGGTGAGGTCCATTTACCTCTATCATTTCATTGATAGGATGTACCTTCTGGAAAGATTGTATTTCTGTCAGTGAGGGCTTTAGAGACTGTTTCCTAGATTTGTGCTCCTTAGATGAGTCATTCAGATTGCCCCCGTATATAGGCAGGAAGTGGTTAACTCCTTTATGGTTATTATAAATTAATTGAATATTATGCTGATTTTCAGAAACTAAATAGATCTGAACAGATTAATATCTTTACATACAAATTAAAACAATCTAAAATAATAAAGATTTTCCTTTTATTATGTATAATTACAGTACAACACATTAAATTTCTGTTATACGAAGATGATTATGTATAATCTTTACATTTTTTTTCTTTGAGAGAACCTTAAAACTTTTCATTGGGTTTTATAAAATATTAATCCGGTGAAAATACACTTCAATTGACTTGTCTGACTTCATGTATCCATAAAAAGTCAATCACTAACAGTTCCATAACATTATATTAATTTTGGAGGACAAAGTTTAAATTCTGAATTCAGATTTCGGATGAAGCTGTCTAAATTATGGCGATAAAAACAATAAAGTATTGGTTATGTAATATTAATATACTATGGAAGCTGTAGATAAGAATGAGAAGCTACTAGCATGAGACATTCCCCTGGTGTTTAAAAAGATCCCCTGTTTCACCGTTACAATGTAGGTACCGGCTAATCCACCTATTTAATATTATATTTTGCACAAGAATTGAATATCGTAGCAGACAACATTTGAGATTGGAGCATAACTCTCCGATAGTTGACCGATTATGGGCTGTAAATTATAGGTCAGCTCCGTCTATACCTGTTACTTTTAGTGATCAGTTCATCAGGCTTCAAAATTTAAATCAAGTGTACTTAAGTTTGCCATTAGGGGGCTATAGGGAATTGCCTAGTAATGCCGTAACAATGGGAAGCTTGTCCGTCAAACTTCTGTTCATTGGTGATAATACACACCAATTCGTGTCTAGATTAACCTTATAATAGCATTGGATTTTATAATCATTTGGATATGATGGCCATTTGTTATCAATTCTTAAAGAACGTATAATAATTGAAAGTTTCAATGTTTAATAAACCATTGGCCTTCACAATATTGTAACAAGATGTACTTTGAGTACTAAGGAGTGAAAACTGTTTAAAGTTCGGAATTTTTATTAATGTTTTTATATCTTCAGTGGTCTTTCATAATCTTGATTTCATGTTGCTGATGTTTTCTTGTAAAAATTTTCCTTAAAACTGAAGTTTAGTAGTACTTTAAACTGCAATTCTATAATCTTTTCCAAGTATATTTGGAGAATGTTGCCTACCTTGCTAACTTAATGCTTACTAAGCTCTCGATGTTGTGGGGAAAACCTACTATAGGACCACACCTGTTTGAGGGTGGAATAGAGCGGAGTATGTAAGAAATGGTCAATGTCCTATGAAAAAGTCTTCCTTGTTCTGTTCCTTTGGGTTAAAGAGGAAATTTGAGTAGAATTTTGACTACTTTACTCGCTTTATTTTTATTAATCTAATTTTTCACTTAAATTTTTAATTTATGATCACAAATTATGAAATCATGTCGAGATTCATGCTAGTCAGTTTTTATAACAAAAATTGACTGTTTTCCTTTCTCTGTAGATCAGCATATTTTTAAAAACTTGGATAAATTTTAAGGATTTAAGAATTTGCGCGACGACGAAATTCGAGATGATAGATTTCGGTGTGAAACTTGCTTAGGGAACTAGTTGCAGATTCCCTTCAAATTAACCATCTTAATAATGAGTACTTCATAAAATTTCGACTCTTGACTGTAACTACTGACAAAATCTGTTTGGTATCTAAATAAATGAAAGGTTCAGATTTTTGCAGTTCAAAACATCTTAGATAACACTTCGACTTGATATCCGCTATACAATGAAATCTATTAAACGTAAATGAGGTCTATCAAAACAAGTCAACTTGAAGAAAGCATAACATCAACAGATAAAGATCTTATTTTGATAGCGCGACAGCTACATGTAGTTATATAAAAGGTCCACGAATTCTTTTTATAAAAAGAAACTAACACCACAGCGTCATGAATGGTGTTCATTCACCTACGGAATTGAGTTTTCTAAATTGAACGAAGTCTATGGAATTTTTAATGTTTTCTAAATTGAAATCGGTATCAATCGATACATTCGTCTGTCTTATTAGCTCAAAATTTATTCTCCAATCATTTGTTTCACAATTGGGGGAAAAAAATGGAGCATCTCTTGTAATTTGTCTTATAATTTCTTTCCCAAAAAGAGTAGAATTAATCCTGGTGCTATAGGTGCGTGACTATTCATTAAAACATTTTTAGCCCGCGCTTATTATAGACAAGAGTGTAAGGACTTTGAAAATTTTTTGTATTGAATGCTCTTGCAGATAAAAGGACACGAATTGAATAATACGAATTCCGGCTTTTTTGTGGGAACAGTAGTCTGTTTTTGAATTTAAGAGTTTGATCATTATATCGTTAATCATTGACATTTTTTTTCTCTTGAGAAAATGATTGCAAACAATGTTAAATTATTAAACTAGTTCTAGTTCCTTTAAAACTGGATTATTTTAATTGCTATGTATGTAATTACTGAGTCACAAGCACATTAAGCAGGGCGCAATATATCAGTGATGCTTCAGCTGATGTGTTCAAGGTACTAAATGATAAAACACGGCTTTGTTGAATTTTTTCGAATCGGTTCATTGAAAATCCTGCTGCAGTTATTCAAGAAAATTCAAAATTTCTTTCATTTCTAGAAATCAATTTTTAAAAATCCCTTATCAAATTTGAATGAGAGATGCAAACGTTTTATGCAATTCCTTTATGCAAGCCAATTTAAATAAAGCCAACATAAAAGGAATACAATTTTCCTTGGTTCTAAACAGGACATCGTATTATCAATTGCTCAATACTAACATCAACGATAAAACCGCATGATTAATCTTTTCAGTTCATAAGGACAATTCAAGTGCTCAATACCTCACTTAAGCTTCACATTGTGTTTTTTATCACATTTTATTCTGCTATTTAAAAAATTTAAAGTTTTTTTGTTTTGACATTATAGATCGAAATTTTCAGACTGTCAGTTTCTTAATAGACGAGATGAAATGGTGAAACTGTACGGTACTTGTGACTTATACGTGACTATTTTCCCAACCATATCCTTGGTTCTCGTGACTGGTTTCCCAACCACTTGGAAAGTTATCCAGGTATCATCCGATCTTGGCATTGGATTTAATGTCATTGCCTTTTAGCATAGAACTGACGGATTTTTTTTCCTTGTTCAACGATGAAGTTATACAATAAACAATGCTTTTCTGTATTCCTTAGACATAATCTTAATCTTCAAAGGTCTTCTGATGATTCGAGACGTTCTTTCTAGTTATTTATACATTTCGCAATTTTCCCCGGCATTTGATTAATGATTTCAACGATTATTATAAATTCAACAAAGATGGTGCAGTAGTAAAGAGTAAATAATCGGAAAACAAAGGTATTTCTTTTGAATATTAAATAGAAATTGTCGTATTCTTTTGGCCGAGATCAATGTCTAGATTTAGTCGGTTCTATCATAGTGTGACTGCCTACTTTAAGAATGGGAATACTCGAAACAGTTTAAATTCAAATTTCCAAAACATTAATTTGGCGTTTAAAGCAATCATTTTGTATTTATTCATTTCAGTTGAATAAAAAGAAAAGTAAAGTTAATCTCCAGTTAACTTTTTGTATAAAATAAATTCGATGGTAAGAGATCCATAAATTTACTTTCATTTTATGAAAAGTTCTAAACGTTTCTAATTTTCCTTGTAGAAAATTATCGTTTAAGTTAAATGATAGAAGCTGATCTTGCATAGAAAGACTTTCCTTGAAGTTTATCCTACAAGTGGCTGAATATATTCTTAAAATTAGTCGATGTACTAATAACCAGGAAACTTCTTTGCAGTGGACAATGTCGCTAAATTACTAACTCATCATAAAACAAATAAAAAAAATATTTCTAATATGGATGAGGAAACTTTAAATGAACTCTACCGAGTATTTATTTTTCTTTAAATTTTGCTATTTGTAGATTTCTTGTGAATAATCGATCCATTATAACAGAATATCATTTTGCATATTCGTTTCTAATAATTGTTTAGCAGAACTGAGCATTACGCTCAAGATGGGACTAAAGTATTCCTAGACAAAGTTTCCGATTATGCTGGGTCAAGTAACTTCATCACTTTTATATCCTCAATGTTCACAAATTATCTGTCGCCTGAACTTGCTGCAAAGTTGTTCATTATAAAGTCCAAATATAAAACATCAAATACATTACAAAATAAAATTAGCTGTTTCTTATAAAATGATGAATGTAAATGTGACATTGAAGCCGCCGAGGAAAAAACATAAAATGCATTATAGTTATATATAATAGTTACTGAATTTCTTTTTAAAATGAAATTCTATTTTAACAAATTCCCTGCATTAATTTAACATTCCTTTTTAATGTTGGCTAGTAAGATAGTCGTCCAAATGTACGCAACGTTGCATGATTTACACATTAATTTCTTTTCATTTGATGCGAATAGTATTTTTAGCATCTGTTGACATATCAAATACATCACATTGATGTCATCTTTCAATATCGATTAGTTTATCGATGGCACCTCATTGGTGTCACCAGACATGAAAGGGTTAAAAGAACTTTTACAAATATTTTGGATACTTCTATCGTAAACGAGCGTTTATTTTAATAAAATGGACACTTTTATATGTATTTCAAGTTATGCAGTACAGTGAGTATCTTCCAATCTACTTCCCAGTTATTAGATTGGAAGAGCTAATGTTCAAGTCAATTTGAGCTGCAGCATCTCGTTGAAAGAATGACTTAAGATGAATTCCGAGTCAGAATAAGTATATTTCAATTTTCCCATTTAGACAGTCTGATCGATTATTATAATTAACCCTCCATTTGTATCTGAATATTCCTAAGAATTCAAGTAGCGTATTCTTTAGGAGTCCTATATTTTCACTTTTCAAGACTTTTTTTCCCACAAGACGCAAATCAAAGGATTTAGCAACGATACTTGTAGCCTCGCTCAGTCGGTTACAAACAGGAGGTGAGCATCTGAATTCCTCATTTTTAAAAAGTACCAAGAAAACACTATTGTTACAAATCAATGTTGTGTGGTGACGAAGGAAACTGCGTTCTTTGATTGCAAATCAAAATCAATATTTTATAAGCTGTTTCAATAGTTTGTTAAAATGAGAATCATTTCGTACTATCGTTCCTAATATCAATAAGGTACGTGTGTGTTCTGCATTTCCTAAACTAAGCTAAAATTTGCATACTTATTACGTAAGACGCGTGAAAGAAAAGTTGATTATATTTTAAGTACAAAAACTAAATTTTAAATAAATTAACCAAAATTTTGGTCAATTAACTTTTTTTTCACACTTTAAACTATTTTACCACTATTTTTATAAACTTAAAATACATATTTTGGGAAATCATCTTTTGATTTTAGTAATTTAAACATCCTTAAATCTAAACTTAAATCAAACATTCAAACGAAGACAACCTTTCTTGTATTTCAGCACTTTCAAACAGTTTTTCAATACGAATATATATATTAACTGAAGGGGAAAAAATTAGCTATCGGTGGTGGTTTTTAAAAATCATCCGATTCACGATTCAATTAATATAATTTCAATTAATGGACAGGTAAAAGACGATCAAGATTTTAGATAAAAGGATTGTGTATATTGTTTTACATAAATAGTTTTTACGTAAGATATTATACCTGAAGGATTTAATATAAATAGTTAATATACAAATGAAAAAAGTTTATGTAATTAATACGTATAGTTTTATATACATTGATCAGAAAGCTGATCTGCCAGCAAAACCCCTTCCACAGAAATCTTATAAAAATTTTTTTAATTAAATTTTTAATTCTAAAAATTCAAGAAGGCTTAGTATAGTTTTATAGTAATTAAATTTGAAGGATAAAAATGCTTATTTAAAACTATTCTCGACTTTTCCTAGATATATTCTGTGAAATCCTTATCTCCTAGTATTTTCCTATTTAAATGCTATTAAAAATTCAAACTTTCGGACTTGCTTTGATAACTTGTTTTAAGAAAAAATGGAAATGTTTTCCAATTTTACAGCACTTTTTTTTGTGATTTTTAGTCCATGAAATTAATCCGAAATGTTTCTTCCGAATAATAACTGGTTCAGATATCAAGTGAAATTGATCCAGTTGGTCCTTGCAACTCTTATAATGAAATGCTTTAGAAATGAACAGCTTGCACAACAAAAGCAAAATAGCCAGAAGAAATGATCCCGCGTGATCTTGCCTCTAACAAAGGGGATCATATGAATCATGAGGAAAATAAATGAATTTTGAAATGCTTTTCCGAAGGGGACTGATTACTGATGTTGAAACAACCGAACAGCAAATTAATCCAGTATTTGCTGCTGGAAGGATCAGCACGCGATTGAGAAATGAAAACAGCTGCGAATCTGAATCTACTTTCGATTTTGACCGCCGGCAGAGCAAGTTCAATGGTAAACAGTGGAAGGATGACCACAAGTGGGTCACTTTCTCTGTCATCGGATTCTTTCACTAAACATGCCACACAAAGCTTCCCTATAGTTGTAAACAACAATAAGAAGCTAAAGGAGTCGAAAATGTGTGAAAGAGGAAGAAAGAAAAGGATTAGAAACAAATTAGCTTGGTCTCTTATTCGTCTCTTGCACATTCACTCGGGGATTAACTAGGAAACACTGGTCAAGTTAATTGAAAGTAGTTCAAGATCACTAGACCATTCATTCTGGGATGATCAATTAAGTTTTGATCCGAATATACTTCGCAAGCATTATCATACTTAGAGTTTAAAAAAAGAGGCCAATAATGTGTTTACTTTGCGAGCTGGAAGCTCTCATCACCCAAAGTGATAAGACTATCTATTTCGAGGAAACTGCTGTTTAAGTTCCTTACATCAGTGACTTCGTAATGTGCCCATGCTTCATAATTTGGGGTAGGGCGATATTTATCTTCCAATTCCATGTAGAAACTTCTAAAAAATAAATGTAAACAGCATTGCTTTGAATCTTTAATTTCGATGCGTATATTCATTCTAAGTGATGGATGCTATTATGTATTAATAGCAAATGTATTAATAAATTGTATTGTGGTTTGAGGAAATTTAAATATTACTTATGAATTTTTAAATCTTTAAAGTATATATTTAATATCTCAAGTGTTAAGTACTTCTACATTTAAAATTTTAAGTACTTTTCATTGCTAGTTATTACAAAAATAAGATTTAAATTTCTAGTAACACTTGATTATGTTAATGGAACAAATATATATATATATAATATAATATATTTCATTCTAGTGAAATTTATTTTGGAAATTAGCAGACTGAGCATAAATCATATTTTTACATATATTCCAAGAGATAAAAATGGATGTGAAAAAAAAAAAATCTTTAGCAATTTGGTTTAAAGTACAACACGTTTCACAAAATATTTAAAACTCGTCCAAGTTTGCATTTTCTATTGAACTGTCAATTTGAAACAATGGTACCATATGAAAATTGGACGACTTCGGAAATTACCTCAACTATTTTTTTTTTTCATTTAAACTTTGAAAAAAATTTAGAAATTAGTTTCCGCTTATCAACTAAGAAAGAAATTCTAAACATTTATTGTGAATTTCTTTAAGTATTCGGGTCATTAAATAACCCAATGTATATAGTTCTATAAGTAAAGAAAACATTTAACAGTAATGTATTTGGAATTAGAGGAGCGGATCATTTTCACTAGTCTTTTATTTGATTTCAAGAAAATGCACTAACATACATTATACGAGTAAAAGTGGATTGCATTCTGTTATTGTTCATCTGAGTTCTCGGAAACTGATTCTTAAGATTAAAACCATTGAACAATGTGAAGTTTTTCAAATCTAAGCTGTGAAACCACTTGAATGGGATTAGTAATGCATGACGTGTAGAAACACACGGTTTTGTTTTTCTAGTCGACACCGCTATAAAACTCATTGATTAAACCGATAATATTGTAAATTAGTTGTCATTTCCCGTCTCATGCAGACTTTGACACAGTGACACATTTCAAGCAACTTTTGAATAAAATAGAAATAAAATATCACGCGCAACACTGCTCGAACTGACCCTACGCCCACCACAGGGAAAGGATAATCGTAGACAAAATAACATGGCCTTCAGCAATAAACAATTTCTTTGCGGGTCTAAATATTTTTTTTTCACTTTTACTGCTATTCTTTTGTAAATGCTCAGGTTTAATGATTTCTATACAATTGAGATAATATTGTTAGTTCTGTGCAATTACACGAAGTTTTTTAACTTCCTACTCCCTTTCACGCAATGTTGAAATTAGCATTGAGTTTGACTATGGTCTCTTCTAATTTCGACCCCACGACAGGGTCATCTAACCGTGTTGCACGATTGCGAAGAATTGCAGCAAATGCTTCTAATAAATCCTCTAAGTGGCAAAATTAAATACGAAGTCGTCTAAATAGAAGAAAAAATACGAACTGAATTTTGAAATGACTGTATTTCTATTTAACCTTTTATTTACCGATTATTTTACCATCCATTTTTCAAATTTATTTTTGAACCACTAGTTAGGTTTTGGCATAGAATAAGCTCAGGAAGAAAAGCTTTTTTAATTAAAACAAAGACTTTTTTAATTAATTAAAACGAAGACTTTTTTAATTAATTAAAACGAAGACTTTTTTAATTAAAACGAAGACTTTTTTAATTAAAACGAAGACTTTTTAAATTAAAACGAAGACTTTTTAAATTAAAACGAAGACTTTTTTAATTAAAACGAAGACTTTTTTAATTAATTAAAACGAAGACTTTTTTAACTAAATAACTTAATAAAAGATATCAACTAAAAATAAGATTAAAAACATCTACTGCTTACTGCTGGAAATGCACTCTTCGTGTACTTTCAAATACTATTAAGAAAGTCATTGTGGAGATATCAGTCGGATTTAAATGGTACTTTAAAATACCGTCGGTAAATAAAGGATTAAATGTTCATTCATCAATAAGAAATTTTGAGTAAGCTCGGGAGAGAAGTTTAGGAAGATTTGGATTAAATCCGTATCATTTATGGACACACTAAATTAAATATTTCTTAAAAATCTAACACAAAATCCCTCGTGTTACTCAAAACTAAAATTTTGTTGCAGTCTTTACCCTCAATCAAAATAAAATAAAAATGAAAAAATTGAAATTTTAATCTAAAATAGCGGAATGCCGAAATCAAATTTTATGTAATTCACAATCCATGTAATGGATTTTTTGGATGATTGGGGGGGGGGAGGTTAAACAGAACTTTGAAATGAGCCAACTTTTCAACTTCGTCAAATCTGGTGGGCTATCCATAATTTTTTCCAGATTACGGTTCAATTTTTAAACTGAGAGAATGAGCTTCCTTTCCTGGGGCTACTTGATTTGATACAAATTAACTCTTATCACGATGGAAAAAAGACTTCTGAATCGTATAACGCACGTGGCACTAATTGGTATGTTGTTTTCGTTCTAATGTGCTTATATAGTTCTATTCACGTATTGCGCTCTCTGCAATGAAAAAATGCCATTAATATTTCTCAAATTCTTGCCCGGTTCTTCTCCATCTGGAAGTGGGGGTTATGAAGAACCTGTTTCGTACTTGGTTCACTTTCTTATTCCCTAATTCACGTTCGTTTTTTTTTTTTTTTTTTTCTTCTTTTCTTTTAATGGCTGATCTTGAACTGCTGGGGGAAAGTGATAGTGCGAGTGGAAAACCACGTGTTGCGTACGCATGTTTGTCACTGACCAATGGCTCTGATTCTGAAACTCAATGCGATTTGAACCACCAATCGCAAGACGGTCCGACGAAGATGGCGCTCGCGGCGCGATTTATCAACATAACTTTCGATAACCGAAAGATGAAAAAATTGTTTTGTTTTTAATCTTAACAATCTCTGGATTATGACGGAATCGCAAGTTAGATAGGAATAGTCCGCAAACTTTTTGATAACTTGAATTGAAGCAGTCCTATTCTGGGATCCGGGGTGCAGAGTGCGGTCACGAATTCGACATGGCCGTTACAGTGAACAAAGCTAAAATAGGAGTAATCATCTTGGGATTTTTGGGTTTTCTACTTCTTGTTATAGGAATTGTTGCTTTATCAATATTGCCAACAATTTTTAGATCTAAAGTTCAAGAGGTATTGTGCTTTTTTTATTATTTTAAAACTTATTTCTTCATTTACTTAGTAGTCGATTTTTTTTTTTTAAATGAGCTACCTGGATTTTCTATTTTAAAGTTCTTTAATGCAGATTTTAAATATTTTTTTTCAGTTGTGGATGGAATTAATCCTATTTAATTTTTTACTCAATTTTATTTTCTGAATATTGAAGATATTATCAACCGACTTAATTTACCGGTTTATTCATTTTTGAATAAACTCTTCACAATTTAAATGCAAAAAATCCCCTTTTTTTCATTTCGTTTGCAAGAGAATTCAATAATTTACTTCGATTTCAACTTCTGTTAAGATCATTGCACTTTCATTTGATTAGATTTATTACCTATGAATCATAGCCTAAGAATTGGCTCATTATCATGTCTAGTTTTGATCTTCTAATAATGGATGTACTTGGCAGCCGTCTTTCAACTTTCTCTGAGAAATGTTTACTTTTCAAGCGAAACTCTTTTAGAGATTGAGTAGCTTGTAATTAGGTTTATAGCAAGAGAAGGTTTCAGACTTGTTTGGTTCAAGTTTCATAGGTCAGAAGACAACTGCCGTAGATTTGCTTTCTAATTATTTATTTTTTTTTTTTTGCACTTAGCGTGCGACTCTTGATGTTTAAATGACTGTTTTCAAATCTTGAAGAGGAGTGGAAAAAAAGGAAGCAAGACCGTTGATCGATAATTTCGTGACTTAACAATGCTAATTCTTCTTTCTCTGCGATTGTCTTCAAGTAAAGTTATGCTTGAATATTTAATTAAATCAAGATTTAAGAAATGTGAGAACTCTGAAATTTGTGTTTAAAAGGGAATTATTTGATGCTTTAAACTGGTTATATTTTTAGTACTAGCCATCGTAATTTTGTCTATTTGAGCCAAAATTTTGAGGAATCTGACTTGCTTTTAATCACTTGAATTTTTCCAATTCACCATTTCCATTTAGGAATGCCATGACCAAATTTTGCTACTTTCTTTAAAATTACGTTATTACTGGAATTTAATTAGCAATTTGCTGCTTACGGGTACCCTGTGTACAGTTTTTCTGAGAATTTAAGTGTAAAGTTTTAATCTACAAATTTGAACTACTTTTCAAATCTTACTTCTCATTCATCATAAAACGTCGTCACATTGTTACATTTTTAGTTAATTGATAGTCTTGTTGCTAAAGTTGCGTTTTGATCATAACTGTTAAAATTAATTTTTTTCACTTGCACCAACAATACTTTTGAAATGACTAATATCGCAATTTTTGAATCAACTGAATAGCACTTATAAGTTAACAACTGCAACTACTTGCAAATTTTCCTGTGGTTCTACTAAGATGGCAATAGTAGAACCATAAAGAAATTTACATTTTTAATGTCGGTAGAATTTTTTTGTACATCTAAAAACTATGGATTATGGTTTTACTAAATAATGTTTAGCCCGCTAAGCGAGTCAACGCGAGTCAAGTACCCCCGTTATTTTCTCTTGGTTACATTATCAAACCACAAATTAACCGTAGTCTTTAAAGCTTTTAAATTTGCTTTTAAATATTTAAAGAATTGTCTAAATTGTATTGGGTGAGCATGTTATCATTCTATTACAATAATTATTAATAAAATTAGTTTTTATACTATCAAGCTGTTTTTTTAATTCAAAACTTTCTTCAGAACCGGAAGGTATTTGAAACAATTAACTTTATTGATCTTGAAATTAATATTTTCTATTTATCACGAAATTTAATTTCGTCATATCACGGTATTCTTTTCCGATAAAGGAAAGATTCAACTTATTTAGAGAATTTCTATTTATTTTGAGCCAGTGATTAAAACGTTCTTATACTTTATATACTACTAATATATGTTCCTCTACTTAAAGCACGACTCGGGAGACTTTTAGATACAAAATGGCCTTTACCGGTAAAATAGCCGGTAATCAAAATTATTCACATTGGAATAAAATTATTTTTAAAATATGTCGAGTGTTCTATTTCTCTTAGCTCAAAAGCTTCTTAAAGGTAGTATTTAACTGTATTAACCCAAGACATATTACCACACCCAAACTAAAAGCTTTTGAATTCCCATAATTTTCATTACGTTCTTTATTAGCCATCTATTACTTTTAAAAATAGTGTCAGTTTTTGAACAAATTCTGCATCTTGATATATTGCTTTTTATTAGAGGGGGGGGGGGGAGAATGTCTAAAAATATAAATTTAAAAAGAAATTGGTGTTGCACAAGATATATTTACAAGCAACTTTCAAGCTTAATATAATGTAAGCTTAACCAGATAAAGCAAGATTACGAATTATTAAATCTGATTAATAAATATTTATCTAACGCGACATCCTATGTGAAACTCGTATTCATTGATAATAGTTGATTATTCAATTGTCTTCATTTAGTTTAACAATGATATTTTGTTCCGTTTTGAGAAATGCCCCGATAACACTGTAGGTCTAACAATACATGACATCGAGTTGAATTTTTACTTATGAAAGAAGAGTAAAAATATTAAATGAGTTTCAATGTTTCAAGTCCCCGCGAACAACTAATAAAACACACCGATAACAGGATTCTTTCTGTGTAAAGATTCCTTCCGTTTTCAGTGTACCGAAAGAGCAAGTATAGCTCTCATTGCTTTCCTGAAATTGATATGCAAATCCTGTTTCCGATAAGAACGGCATTATGAAAGAAATATATATTCCGATTCACGTGACTCTTAACACGCTTTAATGACGGTTTATTTAATGGTAGCTACCAATTTTCTTTTATCTTTCAACGATAAGCGTTACAGTAACTTGCTTTTATGTATTTAATAAAATTTGTAAATGATCACAATTGATAATAAAGCTTCTAGAATACACTCTTCAGAATGTTAATGATTAACCAATCTAATTTACAGATGAAAGGTATTCCGATAGACGCTTTCTATCGGAATATGCCACATTAATGTTTTTAAATTTTTTTACATTAAGCTATAGCATTAAATTTCTTCCTTTGCCAAGAAATGGTTCTTACCATTATGCCGTTGTAGTTGAGTATTTTTTTAAAGTCATTGAGTTCGTATGAATTTCATATTCTGCTCACTTTGCTATTTCAGTAAAGTTCCATCTCGAAAAGAATGAAATGATCTTGAATTCCAAATAACACATAGGCATTTTTTATTCCGTAATGTAATTGAATCTGTTCAAAATTTGTTTTCTAGGTTAGCTCTTATTTTATTTTAATTTGACAAAAAATGGTGTTATTCCAATAAAACCTGATTTATTTTTTAATTGGCGGTTTTGTAAATTTAATGTATTGTTACCTTTCAAGACATCGCAAACAGACACAAATGGAATTTTTATAATAACAAATCAATGTTTATAATTAAGAACATTAATATGCTTTGTTTTATTACTTTCCAGAATGGGTTTATAGTTCAGTCGAATGACATTTCAAAAGCACAGTTTAAGGTCGACAATAATGATGTTGCTAAATCCGAAAACTTGCCCGTGATCATTTATAAGAGGTCAAGCTTCGATTTTGTCCCAATTACACACGATTTCTTTTGATGCCAAGATTAACAAGCTTTCTGTTAAACAGCTCTACCAGAAATCTTCCCAGAAAATATTAAATTTTCATGCCAAAACAGCAGTAAAAAAAATAAATCAAATCCAGTTGTTTGCTCTTGAACTTGGAAACAAACATCGCAAAAAAACGCATAGTAAACAATTTCAGATTCAACAGCCATGGGATTCATGCTGACTTTTTGACATTGAATTTTTGGTACCCCAGCAGGATTCCAAGTCTCGGGTATGCATGAGATCTAACCTGTCAAAGAAGGCTATTATATTTTGAAAAATGAGAAGCTGGATGTTTCAAAATTCTTCTAGAAACGACAAAATATCCGAAGGGGTATTGGGTCATCTTTCTTTTTTTTTTTTTTCTCCAAAGAAGTAGTTTGTGCTGTCTCTAGTTTTTAGGGTTAGTAAGAACGTTTCCGTGGTTCTCTATAATTTTGAGTCCATGCTGTAGACGCTGTTGGAAAGAATCATAAATTTAGATTGTTCGCGAAAGTGCGTCGGATCAGACACAAGGCTTGGGACTAGCTTCATTTCTAGTTTCGCAAGACCAGTTTATTTGGCACAAATATTGCAAAAGAAGAGAAATGCGTATTTTTGGCGAAGCTTTCAAGATATCGTTTTATTAATTGTAAGAGATAAATTCCATGCTATATAGTTAAATTCGTCGAATATTCCATTATAACCCCCATTTCTTGAATTCCACAATATCAAATGTTTTTTTGGGTCGTTTTAAAAGAAAAGTACTTGTTTAATTTTTCAAGTATGGTTACTTGATAATTTGCATCTTGAATAGTTGTCATTTTATGGTTTCCAGAGTGAAATTGTTTTTAACAGTCCTAATTTATCTTTTGGAACTATTCTGCGGTGACCTCCGTACATTAATATGAATGTAGAGCATCGTACTTTGTCTTTTGAAAGTTACGACACAAATTTATTGCTTACGAAGCTTCTTTTTAATGAGAAATGGTTTAATTTTTGATTAGCTTAAAAAATTGTGTTCTGTCTGGAAATTTCCTTGAAGTAGATAGGGGCAAATATCCTATGCAAAATTTCTAATAAAAGTGAAGGTATACAGTAGATACAGTACAGTAGATATACAAATTAGGAGACGTGTCAGATCACCAAATCATTCTTATGAGTTCTAAATATAAAATCTTGGGATATGTAGATACATATTTTTGTGTATTTTAAAGTGAAAGTTGTTTTGTCTGTTTATGGTTCTCTGCTTTGCGTTCTCGTGTTGTAAATTTTCAGTGAGTATGGCTAATATTTGTAAATTTTTATTAACTCAACTAAATGGACAGCAAATCTCATTACAGAAGTGCAAGTTGTAGGTAAAAGGTTCGTCTCAATTATTCTATAACTGAAGTCTGGCCACTTAAGTATTAAATAAGTTGCTAAGCTCTGTTAGTTAACTGATGTGACTAATGCAATTTGAATTATGTGAAATTTCTAAAATAAATGCGAATTACGCTGCATTTTTGTTAGCTTTACGTTTCAAAATCGACATCTTATTGGAATGACGTTAATCCAAATTATGTAACTTGATAAATTTTATACATTCAAGATGATAGGCTGACGAATACTAAGACTCGGCCTTGTCTTGCAGATTGTCAGATTTTATTTTCCTATCGGAAAACTAAAATTTGATGTAAATTATTGATCGCATAATTTTATGTCCACAAAATTAACTTTGTAATGACTAATATAAATATTATATGCAAGAATTAAGTCTTGGCTTGATAGACTTACTTGACGAATATGAGTACTGTGAATTATTTTAAGCTAAATCTTCATCAGATTAGTTAAAATTAAGAAGTTCTGAAATAGCAAACCTTAAGGTAATTTTAAAGAGGAATGTGAGAAAGTAATTTGAAATTTTTGAATTCTAGTTTATTGTGCATCAAAATTCATTCTTAAAGAATGTAAAATAAAACTATAAATCGGGTCAACATTTTATAGCAAAAAAAAAATTCTTAATGTACTTAAAAAGGAAAATGTAAATCTCGTTTTCTGGTGAAATGGCGTAGTAAAATGACACGATTCCTGGTGTCCTAATTTTTTGAATTTTAAATTTTGTTAATGGAACAGTTTGGAATTGGCGTAGGTAAGAACGTATCACCTGAATTTTGTTACCTGCCTGCATGTACGTGGCAGTACTAAGATATGAAGTTGTTTTTGGTTATTTAATTACTTGATTTTTAAGCTTAAACCTTTAGTCGAAGTATTAATTTTTTCCTATAACATAAATTGTAAAGGAGACAGAAATATTTTAAGTTTAGATGATTTCCATTCAGCTTATAAATCAAATCAAACACAAAATAATTACAATTACCCCCAACCAAAAACTATCGAATTCAAGTTTATATACCCAAGCAGCGAACTTTGGAATTAATCAGGTTCCAAAAACTATTCTTCAAAAAATTTCGAAACTGGCCCAACCCACTGTCAATTCAAGAATGTTTTGGTGTTTCATGGGTTATTAGAAATTCCTTGCCTTGACCAGCATTTAGCCTCTGGCAGTTCACATGTAACAAAATTTATAGACGAATGTCCCGTACTATAAGGGCAAGGTTATAAAAGTCATTGAATTTACAGATTTACTTAAATCACTTCATTTGTATGGATCCCATACACCCAGATAGCCGAAAAAATCCCACGTTAACGAGAGTTGACCTTGTTCTCTTTCGTGAGAGTTCGCGAAATCAATATTTAAGATAAGATTTTTTTATATTTTAGTGTTAACCCGTTTATAATGATTTAACCACGAAATGTTCGACCTTGACTTTTCGGGGAACCATTAAATGTCCATTAGGTTTATCCTTTTGTTTGTTGGTTGTTTTGTAAATAAGCTATCATTTTTTGCAACTGTCATCTGGATTCTATAGTGAGCTGGATACAAAACCTAAAATCAATTTTCTTGGATATTTTGTATAAATATCATTATATATTTAAATATGCATTTTAGATTTGCTTATAAAATCGACTGTCTTTTCTTTAGGATACTTAAATCGTGAAATTCTTTTCAAATATACTGTATATTTCCTATGCCTATTTTAAATAAACTTGCTGTATTTAGGCAGTCAATACTTTTGATAAACTCGATTTTGTTACCCAAAATCGACCAAGGAAGAAGCCATGTGTGAATGTATCAATTTAATAAGTTTAATAATACTCCTGA
>JAPMOR010119363.1:179315-219124 GCA_026543865.1 Argiope aurantia | reverse complement strand
GTCTATCAACGCAACCGATGAAAGTTTCTAGAGGAGATGTGAAAAATATACTTTTAAGAGGATTTCGTGAGAGTTAGTTTACTGTTTGGAGTTCTTTACAATAAATCGTTGACTGAGAAATGACCTAGTCATTATAATGTAACCCGATTTTAAACTCAGGCGCATAGAAATGCTTGTTTTAATTTAGCTTAGATAAGGAAGCAATTTTTAATAAATCCTTAAGATAATTGTGAGAACCTTATCCGAAAAGCGTCAACATTGGAACACTTCAATTTACAGAAATATCCAAGCAAAATACAGCATCAATAATATTATGCCACTGATTTTCAGCATCAATAATAAGTCGCTGATTTTCAGCACCTGATATTATTTTGAGTACTAAGTAAAGCCGGCTGAAGTATTCGTGTATTTTCAAATTGAGATTGAGGAATTCTGGAAAATGCCAGCGGCAACCTCATTACTTTAGAATAAAATCATTTTGTACTAGTATCATTTGTATTTTCTCACGATCGTGTTATATGGAATAACCGTTTGTATTATGGAAGTCTGAAGTTAACCAATTATTGTGAAATAAAATTACGCCGAAAAATCTTTCAGCTCTTGGTTTCGTTATCTTAACCGACGGCTGTAGTCTGGGAGAAAAAATCAACTCTTATTTTCATATACTTTTGTAAACATCTTTATACTCAACATTGTGTATGCAAATGTACCATTAAATTTAAAATGTTAGACTATTCACAAAATGTTCACTCTGAAAAATGGACTTGCAAAACATCTTGATTGTCATGTCCATCAGACATTCCCACAGGATCATGTTCAAGCAAGAAAAAGGGAAATTGGAGATGTGCAAGTGTTACAAATATGTACAATTTTCTTGATTTCGGTATTAAAAATGTTGGCACTATTCTTCGAATATCAGCCTTCCTTTTCTGTGAACTTTACCTTTTTTAGATGATTATCTAAAACATCAATTCATGAATGACCCTGGTTCAGCTCTTCCTTCCAGTTTTCACGATCGATCGAATACCTTAATGTTTGGATTTTGATGGCTGCATTTTATTTTAGTATCAACTAATGACAATATCGACTGTTACTTGAAATTTTCAAATATTCTGTTATCAATCAAGTCGGTAATCAGACTCTTTTAGTGTTTGTTTTCCTCGTAAACTTTTCTGTGTATGAACTTCCTTTGCAATATTGAAATTCACGGAAATTAGGAAAATGAGGGCAACATATGCTACTTTCAATTTCTATTTATTTTTCCAGTTTTTTTTTTCTTTTCTAAAATTGTTATTCTTTTAAACTTATCTTGCCATTAGATATCCGTGATCATACGATTATTTACTTAAATTTTTCAAGTGTTAAGCTAAGTCGGGCGTTCAGCTCGTGATCCTAAACTTATGTTTTCAGGTGTTAAGTTAATAACAAATTAAGCTTAGAACTTAAGAATAGTTAATCCCATATTATTACATGACAAACCATTGCTTAATTTATTCATCAATGTTGATAGTAATAAACTTATAAATTTATTTTTGCCAGTATATTATCTACTTGAACTAAACAATTGTTTCAAGCTCATATTCTTAGCAAATATCGTATTCAGTTTTAAAATATTAGAAATAATCGCAAGAGCAGTTAGATTTTAATTCTTTCAGCCTTCGTTTAGATAATTTAATTTCAAAAATCTGATATTTGAAGAGCCATTTTAAATAAAATTCTAATCTGTCACTCAACCACTTGCAACTGAAGTCTCGATTTTTATGACAGAAGTATTCAAAAGTAACTTTTTTTTGTAGTAAAATCATTTGAAGCAAATTTACTAACAAAATTTAAAAATAATAATGATTTTACAATTTCTCTGCGTTTTCTTATTTCTGACAGAATTGAACTTTTTTCCATTTTTCATATTAGTATGATGCAAACATTGATTTTATGGGAAAATCTGAAATATTTTGCATTCAAATCGGAATATTCATTTGACTGGCATAAATAACGATGTAAGTGGAAACGCAATGGAATATTTTGTTAAAATATCTTTTGAAACAGTTTAGAAAATAGTCTGTAACTCAAGTGTTAAACAGGAAATATACTGTAAATTACATCTTTAAAGAATTGACTTTTACTTATTTTACTTCAATTTTTAAAATATGAATCCTATAACGTCAATGTAAAAAATTGAGTTACTAAATAAATTTCAAAAATTTAATAAATTTTTAAAATTTATTTAATAAAGATATCCAAGCAAAATTTAAATTTCACTAGGAAATTGGAATGGAATCTTCTGAATTTTGTGATAGAATTTATGTTGTGTTGAAAACTTCTCATTTTTTTCAGCCCATATTCTTCGATTTCAAGATGCTTAATGAAGTTTATAAACCCTTAATTTTACCACAGCTCTCGTAAATATCTCGTAAATGGTAGTGAATGGGTAAAATATATTTCTATCATTCCGTCAATCTGTTCTCTTCCGAAGGAAATGAAGCACGTGAAATGTTAATTTTTTTTATAGCAAATCTTTCCACAAATTTCTCCCAATAATACAATTTAATTAAAGTATCCATCATATTATAAAAGCGATTATATTTGTTTTCGAGATGCTTTTATGACATGGTAAATAAATAAAAAAATATTAATGGCTACCGAAATCAGTCGTGGAGATTAAAAATTTGTTTTTATAAAGAAAACTTAAAATTTTTAAGTTTAACGCTAGCGAAATAAAATTTAGCTATTAGCCTTTAGAAATCAAAATATTTTGATACGCTGCTAAATTGTTTATTCTTTTATTCGAATTTGTTACTTAGCAAACGCAATGTCTTCAAATATTTTGAAATTAAGGAAATGTGAAGAGATTGTGAAACAGCTATGCTGAGTAAAAAAAAAAGTTTTGCATCCTATAATTGTAAAATATCTTTACAATATCAAACATATTTCCTGCATAGCAGGAATGAAAATAGCTCTATTTTTGGTATGTTCTTTCCATAGAATTTCAGATACTCGTGCTCTAGGTGCATTTTGTTCCCCCTAGCAAGACTGGTTTTATGGCAAGGTTTTACATTCTAATAAAACTCTAAATAAATTTCGATAAAATAGGTTCATGGGCACGTCCATACATGTGTTTAACACCGACATGTGCATTAAGAGGTTAAAAAATAAATCAAGTTTGGCAGATAATTAATTTCATCTTTCTATAGAAAAGTAGAATGCAAATCCTAATTGTCTATCTGGCCTTGTCTGATATTTGGAAATACTAACGTCTGTGCTGTTGATCAACATTTTCGAGAATTATTATGAACTTGTTGATATTTTGTAAAGCTATATGGTTTTATTTTTCTACTTTTTATTTTACTATTACATTTATTTTTCTATAATCTGATAATTTTTCTTTCACTAATTGCAAATAAAAGCATCATTGTGGTAATTGCAATGCTTTTCTCTTTAAATAACTTACTGTCTAGCTTCATTATTTATAATTATAAAACTCAAACGCTAAGGAAATACTCGTATAAAAATAATAATGCAGTATAAATTAGCGTTCTGAAAAATAATGCAAACGATAACTAGGAAATGTGCTTTAAAATATCCCAGATCTATTCAACAATTTGCATTGAAACTCCATTAACTTAATAAGTTATTTGAAGAATTTGTTTACTGTAAAATGCCAATTATTGGATAATTCATTGTATTAAAAATGGCTGTTAAATTTTGCCGTTTTTGTTGATACTTTCCTTTCGTTTAACGAATTAATGTGTCAGAACTTTAAGCTATTTACTTGAATGTAAGAACATATTTTAACGAAATTTATATACTAGAGTAAATATTTTCGGAACGATACTCTTATTGAAATATCTAAATTTGTCTTTCAAGCGGTAAAAAAGAAAAAAAAATGGTTTCTAAAATTTACTGATTTAGCGGCCCACGTATCTTTTTAATCATTTATTGAATGAATATTATACGCTATTTTTTAATCGCAAATATAGCAAATGAGACAGCAAAACGTTGTAAGAAAATTGAATATAAAGAAATCAGTCTTAATTTTTCTTTTTTTTATTGTAAGTATTCGAAGTTGTCACGCATTGTCACAAGGCTTCAACGGTAAAGAAATCGAAATCGTCGTTCAATTAATAAGAAAATATTTGATAAAAAATAAAGTCTGGAGATCGTTTTCAAGGAACACCATTAATATTCTGGACGGCTACTTAGGCCAGCAATTCGTTCACTTTTGAAATATTGGGCTGACATTGTATGACCACGTGGTATGCATCAATAATTGATCGCCTATCTCTCGTATGATATGCTGTCAGAGATGCAGGCAAGCTTAAATATTGCTGTTTATACCTGATGCTATTTGAAAAGTGAAACGCAATAATTTGGTCGCTTTTAATCTAAAAGGATACCTTGGGCATCTGAAACCGGTCCTTCATAAAAGATTCTACAATAAATTTATACGCTAAAGAACTCAATTTTTTCTGTTATGCAACCGCAACAATATATTCTTGTTTTATTAGCCTTAAAAAATGCACGGAAGAGGCGACCTAAAATATGCTTATTATCGAAAAAAATTCCAATTGTAGAAAACAATAGATTCATCCACTACTATTGTGAATGTATAATTTTTCCTCAAACGACAATCGTGAAAACAATGTATTTGCTGTTACCGAGTATGAATCGGGATATTAGAAGTTAAAGGAAAAAACAGTTAGGAAAATAATTTGAAAATATTTTTCATGCTATACTCCATGCAGTCAGGTTCAAAATTTCATAATGAACACAAAAAACTTCTCCTATTCCATAAGTCCAACTGGTGCTTCATTTTCAGTACATTCAAATAATGAATTCTTCAATCAAATTTTGAAACTATGATTTATCTTGGAAATATTTACCGAATTCTCCAACTATATGTTTAATATTTTTTAATTTCCTATGTTTCCAACTGGCATAGTTTTATCCGTGAAATTTTTCTTAAATATCTTAAGACGAAAAAATATTTAAAATATTAGATTAATATTTTAAAACAGTAGCTTTAAATTAAAGATGATTTCTTTCACCTTTTTACCAAATAAGATTTTAAATTCTGATAATTTCCGTATTTGAATTTTTAGGTCTAAAGCAACGTGTGTTTTAGTCCTAAAAATGTTTCAAGGTTTTTTAGTTCTAAAAATTTAATGAAGCGGAGGCTTTTGGTTTTAAAAATTATTAAAGATTCATTACAATAATTAAGATACGTGCTTCTGATTCACTGTTTGTTTATCTGACCTCTATGTAAAGAAATGTTTAACACTACGGAAAATTGGTAATTACGAATTATAATTCTATAATTTTAATTAATACTGTACAGCTCCCCTTTCGTACAATTTGCATGTCGCAATACAATTTTGACATAACACAAATGGGGTTTCGACAGCATCTATTTTTATCTGCTACGTCTATATTCCAAATAGGGGCTTGGTTTATGAGCATTGAAAGTGATTATGCTTGTTGGATAGCTTTAGGGTTATAGCGAAACTAACTCCACTTTCCACTGCTTTGCCTCTCGGGTATCTATTGTCTTTTTGGCTGCTTTAATATCCGCTATTAATCGACTAAAGAATGGCTCTTAATTTAGAGCTGATAAAGCGGCAAGGCGCGTTTAAATAGAATTTCAGATCGGAGAATTGAAAGCAATGTGTCGAATGTGGAGATATTAAAAGTAACCCACTCAGTGGTGGTTTAATTGGCGAAATATCGAGATAAGGATCTTGCAGAAACAAAATGCTTGAAATTGCTTATTCTTAATTGGACAAGTTTTAATCGGCATGATTCAGTATTAATACAGATATTGATATTATGTTTATATTTTCTGGTAGAAATATTACATATTTATTCTTTTGGATATAATTTCTTCACCAAATGCAACGTATTAAAATTAAATTTACAACACTAAAGAGCATTAAAATTTTTGGATATATTTTATTCCAAGAAATTTTTGTTGAATCACATGAAAAATAGCATAATTTGTACCGTAACACTACCTCAATTACATCTAGTAAATAGAGCCCGTATAGAAAACAATCCCGTATAACAATCTAGTCCGCATAGAAAATTGTTTGATGTATACGGGCAGGCTTCTGCAAAGATCAAGTTCTTCAAAAATGTTAGAAAGTTAAAACTTTGAAGGGATAAGTTGATGATATTCAGTTCTTAAAATTACTCAATGCGCAAAATGAAGATAACTTGTAATTTGTAAACTTCCTTTAAAAAAATTACTGCTATTTACATCATTAAGTTTGTCCGTAGAGGAAACTTTTCCAAGTTTGAACATTAATGTATTATTATGATGAAATGTTATGCTTACAACATGAAATGCTATTTTAATCTAATACTAAACCAAAATTTAACGCTTCATCATTAGATTCAATAGTTTCAAAGAACAATTTTTAACTTTGGCTTCCTACTCTAAGATAACAATGAAAGCAAATGAGATAAAAGGCTTTAACTAATCATCCGGCACTTACCCTCGTTATTCTTTCATGGAGATTTAAGCATATCAAATTGTTCTTCAAATATTCTGCAAAGTAATCTAAATGTATATTGAATGTCTTTGTTTCCATAATTTAAACCTTTAAAATATTAAAAATAAAAACTGAAATTTGTTTCCGGAAAAATAGTTCTCTCATTACAGTGTGTGTAATGTCGATTATGCAAGTCATGAGAGCAATTGTTGCTGAAAGGACAATATTCAAGGAGGCAGCATAATCTTTGATGCATAGAAAAGTCTATTTTAGACTTGTATAAATTTCATCCTTGCATATTTTTCATCTGATTCATATTTGCATTGCTGAAAACTTCATCCACGATTATTTTTTTTTTTAAGTAAATACAAAATTAATGGGAAAATTGTTACGATAGGTTGAAAAAATTCATAACCGAAGATCCTTTATCTAATTGTTTCAACTTCCAACTTAAAAATCCCAAATTTTTATAGTTAAAAAAATGTCTGCCTAATAAGAAATAATGCCAGTCAGTAAATTGAGCTGTTTCAAGTGGATGTTTTGTATTCCGATTTACAAAATAAAAGGGCGCTTTATTAAGGATACTTAAGTATTAATGGTGATTGCTTTGCTAATGAGATGAAATTCTTAAGCAAAGTGAATTATGAGTGTTATCTTCCATTTGCAATATAATTTTATATTGCTGAAATTGTTTCTGAATAATATTCGCTGACAATATTAATTTTATCATTCGGAGTCGTATGATGTTTCGAAAGCCAGACATCTTCAGTTGCATCGATGATTTTATCGATTCTGAATGAGCAACACGCTATCTTATCTCGAGTACCAGTAGAGAGAAAAAAAATGAGTACATAATTCAACAATGTTTGTTCGTTTGGATTTTGAGATTAATGTACTTTGATGTTCTTGGACTTTGATACGAATGCTTCGGTAAGAGCCTTACGCATCACCAATTGTTAGTTATCGCACGACCCGAAATCGTGAAGTATGTAGTTTCAATTATAATGTTCATTGCTTCGATTGGATAATCTTTACCACTACACAAGTAATTATTGTAGGAACATTTTTCTTATCCCCTTAATATTTAGAGATGTCCTTTATCTATTGTCCTTGAACGCAAGTCTTAATTTTTACTTCAGTTTTTGGGTATCCAATTTAGCTCTCTACATAATTTTTTGAAATTAGAAATTAAAACGGATCTAATTTCTGATACAAAACTCGAAGCTTCATTGTATACATTTCAACTTGTGTGAAAATAAATGTAACTGAACTCGAAATCAAAACGAAATTTTACTTCATAGTTGTAATGATATTTGCAGAACCAATATGTTTCATATTTTATTTTATACAAATTAATGAAATCGTGAGCAATTGATTATACACTCATTGCGGAGTTCAAGAGCAATCATTAATTTAAATTTGATTAGAAATAAATCCTGCTACCTTTACTACAAAATGTGCTGCCATCTATATGTAGCTATTGAAAACATTATATAGTTTTGAAACTAACAATAAATCGAAAAAGCTTGCTGATTTTACCGGATATCGTTATACAATGTATATCCTGAAACGGTTTCAATGTTTCAGTTCCTCAACACGCTAAAGTGAATTGAAGAAAATTTAAAATTCTTTCATAATTTTTCTGAAGTTAATTGTCCGCTGAATTTGAAATGTGGCTGTTAAAAAATGCGCCATTCCTTTCAAAATAAAATATTGTAATCTAAACTTTAATAATGAAGTCATCCTCTGAAGTTATTCGAGCATTTCAAGAAAGATTTCAAATAATTGTAGCATCACTTTTTCTATCTCCATAAATGTCGAAATTACCACTGAAAACTTTTAACGCTTGATTTAACTCAAGCTTTCTAGCTTTATTGAGATTCGTATCCAGAAATCCCAATAGGGTACAATTAGCGAGCATTAATCTCTAATTTGGGAAAGGTAACTTTCAGAAAAAAAAATGGATTATTTTATCACAAAAAGATTTTTAAAGAACACTTCTCGTGAGCAGAAATTTTTCTACTATAAAAAAAAAGTATAAAAATGAATATTATAATGCAAAGTAAAACTGCCCTCCCGTAGGTATTCAAAGAGTGCCTATTTTATTTCCTTATTTCTATGCTTTTAATTTTCATGCAGATACTTTCATATTTTTTTGAGTAACGGGTATTTTTCATTAGAAAATGAAGGAAAAAAAATCATTGTCAAGCAAAAATGTACTCGTATTAAAAAAAAAATTCTGAATTATATCCCACTTATGTCCAGATAATTTCTAGTGTAAAAAATGTTGGAAAAAAAATACAATCTAGAAACATGTTTAAAATTATGCACTTCATTCAGATTAATTTCGTGTAGATTATTCATCATATAGTTGCATTTAGTTTGTCTCCATCTATGAACAGATACAATATGAGTACCAAGTGATGCCATCTGTTGATTATTAAAAGCAAATTATTCATTATATGGATTAAAACCTATTTTAAATTCTAAATAAAATGTATTTTCAGTCCTTAAAATTTTATCAAAGCTTGCATGAATGTCCAGATTTTACAATATTTGAAATCTGGAGTTTTGCCCCGGGCTACCTCAATTAAAGACGCATTAAGTTCAAGGTCGAATAAATCTGACGATTAATTCGCAACAAACAAAAAAAATCTTGCATTTAACTAAAAATTCGGGAAGCATTTTCTTGGAAGTCACGTTTACACCTATCTGCTCCAGGAAGCTCACCTGTCATCCCAAGACCTTGGGTTCTAACCCCTAATCTTAATGTAGGTAAAGAGGTAACTGCTAAGAAAAATTATTAGTATTCTTTAAACGCTCTTGCACGATTTTGAAAAATTCTTGACGTTTTCTTGGAATGGTTATAAGTTCTAAGTGCCTAATTCTAAATAGCGTAAAATGCTTTTCAAGGTTTTGTCCTCTTCTCTGTCCAAGCTGTTTGGATTGATTAATTTCATAAAACGGCTTTAGAGGATTTCTTGAAGTGAAACCCACATCACATGCTTCGAGAAGACTATGCGTCAAGATCATTTTTTCAGCCTCTTTATTTTTAAAAGGACGGTTCATTCTTTTAAAGAGATTCTCCTCCAAGGAATAATTTTATTTAAAACTAATTTTATTTTTACCCTGATTCATATTTTGAAAATATCAGTCAATTTTTGTAGTTCTAAGTTCCTTTTTCCTGTTTTGATTTTGCTACTCAAAGCAATGAAGTTATAAAGCTTAAGACAACAAAGTACGTTCATTTAATTTTTTAAAAATCAATCTTGAAAGGATTAAAGAAACATGTAAACTTCCCATTGGCACTTTACACAAATTGACAGTTATTTTGTCACCAAAATTACTGAAACATAAATTTTAAAATATTATACTTGTTTCATCAGAATGCCTGTTTTTCATATTTTTTTGAAAGGGAGGCCAGATTCTGTTCAAAAAGTTAAAATTTACAACTTAAACTTTTGGCCGAGTGAGCATTGCTTTCTTTATTAAAATCTCTACTTATTTGTTTTTACTTCATTTTAATCATGCGATTTGCAACTTCTAAATTTCAGGCCATGAATCTAAGATTTATTCAATTATTTGAAGTTTTATGATTAACAAGAAATATTACTTGAATTTTTTTTTCTCAGAGCTTTTAAGAAGCTGAATTTCCTCCTCATTGAATAGAGCAGAAAAATCGATCTGCAACATATATAAAACGAAAATATAATTAGAATATTTCAAAATATGTTTATGGGAATTCTACTGTTAGCATATTGCCTTTTTAACAGAGGCTAAAGATATTTAATCAATTTTAATTTTGACTAATTTTTTTTATTTAACCAATATACAAAGCTTATAACCTTCATTGACACCCTATACTGTATACGCTTTATAGTTCTAAGCTCTGTGCAATATCTTAATTACTGTAACGTTGTAATTATTTGAAATTATTTAGAAAGGACAAAAAAAATTGTATGTATTTATACTTCCAGAAATTTTATTTTTAGATATTTAGGATATCAACTGCTTATCTTCTGAATCTGACGTACCTTAGAAACATTAGAATAAAAATTAAATTGCATTTCATTAATTTCAAATTGTTTTCATCTATCTGGATATGACATTTCTGTACGAATTTTTTTTTCTTATATTGACCTCTGAATGATTGTCTGACAAAAATAAAATGTAATTGCTGTTCAAAGGATATTTTCTCCTGCGAAATCGTGGTTACACAGCGATTTTAAAATATTGGTAAATTTTAATTTACATTTCAAAAATTTTCTTTAGGTTTCCTGAAGAGACGAAAAGCCAAACATGATGCTTTTTTTATAGTCTATCGTCTAAGATAATTTTTTTTTGCATACTTCTGTGCTATTTTCTTGCAATGTGCAAGTGTGATAGGCAGTAACTGGCAATATGCAATTAAACACTTGAATACATATCGTCAGTGATTCCATGAACCATTTAGTATTACAGAATTAGAAGTGTCTCAAATGTTTTATTTGCACTTCTAACTGCATGTACTTTTTCTGTTTGCAGTAGTTAATGAGATTTTATGCAACTTAGCTGTTTTCCATGACATACACTGTTTATATTATGTGAGGCAATGGAAAAGGCTTTTCAGTGGAATTGCACTTCAGTGATTACAATGGAAATTGCTTTTGCATCTATCAATTATTTTCCAGAAAGATATTTGCAAATTTTAAAATAATTCAAATTTTTTAATAACTTGCGCAGGCCCTATTTCTTAAAACTACGCAATTTCAAAAACTTTTAGAACTGAAATAAATTTTACAGATATTTATTTTACAAGGTAGAACCTTGGTTTTCATTTTTATTCCTTTGACTACTTTGACGTTCATTCCTGTAAATATCTTTTTTTGTACATTTCATAAGTATATAAATCCAAAATCCCAAGAAGGGTACCATTCCTATAGTAACTGTACACATTAAGCCATTTTAAATCTTGGGTATCATCATTGTACATTCGATTAGTTTTGAAGATAGTACAATAAAATTTTGGTTCAAATGCCATTCACAAGATCAACCCTTGGATCAAAATCCCAACTGAACATAGAACAATACATCTTAAAAATGCCATAATTCAGTTTTTCAGTTATATCATTATCGGGCGATTACTTTTTATAGTAATCAGTCATTTTAGGCATTAGTGGTAATTCATTGCCTATAATTATAGTAGGCCGCAAGATTCCAGCTATTGTTAAAATCAAGATTTTAATTTTGGAACTTAGCTGGATGTTGATCCAAGTTTAGATATAATTTCGTTATTCAAAATGAAATTTAAAAAAATGCCAAAACTTGCATTTAATAATTATTTCTAACTAAGAACTTGTAAATGTTTGTAGAAACAATATGCATTTTTAATCAAGAATTTGTAAAGGTTTGCGGAAGCAATTTCTTTTTCGAATGAAATTTTTGAACTATCTTCTGGGTAGTTTTTATTGAGGAAATTTGAATTTAAAGACCATCTATGAGCATTCTTATACGTCAGACTAAATCATTAGAATTTGTCACTTGAAAAATTCCGAGAGTTTTCTAAAGGCCTGTAATTACCTGAAAATGCAAAATGAAGAAATATTTTTTATAATTTGTTGGCAGTCTCTTTATGACGAAAAGGTGATAAATTGATCTCAGCGAAAGTTGAGTTTTTAAAGTTTATCTAAATTGATTCCTTATCTTGTCACTTATATAAAAAGCTCTCCCTTTTTTAGAAAAATGGAAGGCCTTTCTTTTTAAATTTAAACTTTCACGGTAGGGCAAATTACTTTTCTCCACGACAGTTTCAACATATCTTTGAAGTGTTGATATGGGACTTTCAGTTGTGGGACTTTCAGTTGTGGGACTTTCAGTTGTGGGACTTTCAGTTGTGGGACTTTCAGTTGTAACAACTCTAAGTTGTAACGTTGTCTCGAAATTACTTTTATAAAGCACTAAGTTTTGTGTTAAACCTCTATTTTCATAATATAACTAGATTATAATGTAATTTTTTTGTCAACATTATTTTTATGTACACTATGTAAGTTTAATTTGAATTTTTCTCAAAATGCCAAACAATTTATACATGCTTATACTAGTTTCAGATACTATAGACGTTTGCCAGCAAGCTATTTCTGCATATCAAATTTTTCCTTTCATCTGATTTACCAAAGTTTACTTGAACAATTTTTTCGCATCTGTCATTTACGTTCTACGAAAAACTTTGACGCGACCGTCACAGAATAGCTAGAATATTTCAGAATTTTATACCTGTTATAAAAAGAACTCAATCTATATACTTGCTCAATATTTTAGATACTTAAATACGAAAGATGAATTCGATCTGATAACTGGTGAACTTTACCTTTTTGTAATCGCATTCCAAGCAAATATTGCCTCTGTTTTCCGATAACGCCGAAGCTATTCATGTTTTAGCATTGATAAAAACTCGTTCCTGTTTAATCTCCTAACTCTCGTTTCTATAAAAGGCACTGGACGATGTTAAAATATTAATCCAAAAGTATTTCAAACTCTTCTATGGATATTATACGAGTGTATTGATATTATATGAGTGTACAATACCCGTATTAATTCTGAAATTTTTGTGTACAAAATTTCATTATCTGCCAGACAACCGATTTTGGATATAAAATTTAAACTGGAACGAACAGAAGTGAAGGTCTATTTTTGCATTAGCTGCACAATTGGGTCTTGTATGATACTATTGGGTGTATCCATAGAGAAGTAAATGTGGGAACCATAAGATATCGAAAGTGAAATCAGGGATATCCATAAATATAGTCTCCATAGTTTGAAAACTTCTAGCAGTCTATAATAAAAACTATTCAAAAGAATTTCATGAAATTTAGAGAATATAATAATGAGATTATGGTAATTTTTTCAAGCATACAAGAGTTTTAATTTCAGAAACCATCTCTAGATGGCATGGTACCCCTAATAAGAAAGTTAAAGGACATTTTGATAATTTTTACAAAACATTCGATATACTTACTGCCGACCTTTGCCTGCCTTCATGCAGAAAAGTTTAAAATGATTGAAAATAGTGTATGCAGCAGAACGTTGTATATACAGCGAACTATTCTGTCTTTAAGGTTGAAGATACCATATCTGAGGTAACTCAACTGCCAAAAATAACACGGATTCAAGTTTGACTAATGAAACGATCGTCAAGGAAATGGCAGCTAAGAACCTACTTCTTGCATATATACATATTCTATCTAATCTGTTCTTATTTTATGCATAATATTGCATAATAAAGTGCTGGATATGATTATTTTCTCATTATGCAGCTTTTCAAATTTCATGACCTCCAATTATTTTTGCTAAGGCTCTTGTTAAATTCAGACTTCATTATGTACAACTTGTATATTTGAGAACAGACGCATGGAAATGTGCAATTAGAGACATATAATTGCAGATGCATAATTATTTTGCTATTTATCATCTATAATACAAAGCACTTCATTCTTTTACATTCCTTTTTTCTATGTTTTACTGCAGAAATATCTTATTCTTTAAACCTGATCTATTCAAGTTCGCAATCGACCTGTAGAGACAACCTGTCTAAACTCGGCTATCTTTCAACATGCATTCATTTTATTTTAATAATTAAAACATCCTGAAATCTCTTGCAATCACAAATATGAGTACCGATAGGTTTTAACTTTCTAAATGATTCGCGATTCCCGAAACATTTCAATTCCAATTAACTTCAATCCTAAATGTGACATTCAAAAATGTATCCTCCCTAACATTTAATTTTTTATTTCACAGCCATATCTTGAACAGGAACTGTTATTTTCGAACTGTTAAAATTTGGATCTAAATATTTTTACGGTCCGATCTGTTAAAATTTGGATCTAAATATTTTTATCGACTGTTATTTTCGAACTGTTAAAATTTGGATCTAAATGTTTTTTCTAAGTTTTTTTTTTTTTTTAGTTTAAATTCTCTTCCATATCTCGAAGAGTTTGGAGTTGATTCGATTTGGTTGATGTCGCTTCGCGAATAGAAAATCTTTTTAAGTTTGTTTCACGTATTATTCCGAAGTAAGCCTTGAATAGAATCTAAAACCTTTGTAAAAGTGTATTAATCTATGATTTCCAACTATTGTTTACTGAAAGCTTACCATTTCCCAAACATATCTATGCTAGCAATTTTGAAAGTGCGTGTTATAGGTACGGGTTCGTGTTATTTATATGCTAGCTAGTATACAAAAAGACTTTCAATAAGAAAAATTTAGGAATTTATAATTTATGGTACCTTTCGAGTAAAAAAAAAAAAAAAACTAGATTTGATGTCGATCATCGACAATGCTCCGCCTAAAATAAGATTAATGAAACAAAATTAATTATGGAAAATATTTCTCACCAAATTTTTATTAATATCGCTATCATAATTTTTTTAACATTTGCCAAATGGTTTGTTTTTAAACTACAAAGAATTTATCCTGCGCAGCATATCTCCTTAAAACTAGTGCGACGCAACTACGAGCACGAGATTAAAAATGGCTTCAGAATTTTTCACTTCCTCCAAGTTGAACACAATTTCATCGAGTCGTGTGACTCAAGGCCATTTTAAAAACACTGAGAAAATGGTTTGTTTTCCAAAACGGAGGATCACTCATCACTGAATTACGTACATCATAATTGCTTTTTGAAAGACTAATTCTGCGTTTCTGTCCCCTCTTCCTGTAAATAATATCTGTTACATCATCAGTCCACTGTATATTCCGATGCTGTTTGGACTTTTCAGTTTCTAGCTTATGCCAAAACTTAGTTTGATAAAAACGTTCTATTTTTATTAGTTATTGATTGCAAAACTATTAGGCGTATTTATGCTCGTTTTTCCTCATTCTCGGTTATTTGTAAAGTAGCAATGCATTCAAAGCTTACAATTTCTGAAGCAGAATTTTAATTCATTTGTTATTTTATATACCTTGGTTTTAAATGTGTTGTCTTAGCATGTGGAATAATCAAACCTAATTTTATCAGAAATCCATTATATTCTCTAATGTAGGAGTTAAAATAACAGCAACAATATACTTTTCTTGTATCTCTTAACACAGCAGTCGGCAATCTCCGGCTCCAGAGTCGCTTGTAGCTCTTTTAATGCCTAACTGCTCTTTTTAAGTTGATATGCAATATATATTTGATAAAATTCTTAAGCATTTGGACTTCTGTAGATTTTCTGATCGACATATTTTTTACAAACGGATAATTTGGAACATAATTTTTTTTATCAAAAATCAACCAAGAGTCAGCTGAACAATGAGAACCTGCCATCTACTTTGAAAATAGGATTAGCATGGCATTAATCGAATTTTGAAAAATTTTCTCCAGAAGTTGAGCAAAAATCACAAAGAATATTTTTTATTATGTATTTAAATTTATTGCGTATAAATTATATTTATTATGAAATATCTAGAATTCTGCCATTATTTGACAAAATAAAAATAATTTAAGAATGATTAAAAGCACTTTTTCATCTTAATTTTAAGTATTTATTCTCAATGTCCAAATATTGTTTGATTGCAGTGCTTTTTAATCAAAACAAATTAATTTCACCGAAAAATTATAATCTATCTTCAGTATATATATCAAAATTCAAATTTGATTTTCGCCACCATGGCTTTTAATTCGGTAGATTTTAAAATGGCTCTTTACGAAAAAAAAGCTGCCGATCCTGCCATTAAACTGTTTTAAATGCAACATGAACGCAAGTTTTTAACTGAATAATGGGAAAAATGCGGTTTTGCTTTAAATATTTCATATAACTGCGGATTTTCTCCTAATATGATAGTAAAAATTCATCGTTATGAGAAACTTAAAACAGTGCACCGTTCTAAAATGTATTTGGAAACAAAAACCAAACTTTGCTACTTCAGCAGACATTGTCATACATGAGAAATAAATTTAGGGGTATTATATCTTATAACGTTTTCTAGTGATATTTAACAGAAACCTTAATATAAAAATTAATTTGAAATTCAAGATAATGTCCTTAATATTAAATTAATCGACGAGTGATTTTTAAGAATGCTTAATAAGAAAATGTCGCTTTCTACATCTTGTAATATTTATTCAAAAGTCTAAAATAATTTTTGAATATCAACAAATTATTGAGCATTCATATTTCGGAATTTTATTTGATGCAGATTAGATGAAACATTTTTTCTTAGAAAAAGTAAATTTTTGCTCTTGTCATTTTGAAATGCAGTTCTGGGCTCAAAATTTAAAATGAAGCTATCTTTCTAATGAAAAATGTGCTTGGACACAATGAGGTTCAAGAAATTGATGAATTAATGCCTTTTTAAACATCGGGACTTTTGAACATATTAAATATTACTGACTTTGCAAAGGAAAAAAAAATGAAAGCAAACGGAAATCATTTTTGCACTTATTTTCTGCCGCCTGAATTGGGAGATTTTTTCTTGAATAAATGAAAAATATAAAAATAAAAGAATTGAATGCTATTCTTATGCTACTTGATTCTATTCGAAATAAATTCAGCGAGTTGATGAGCGTGGACTTCAGAGGTATTTATGTGAATCCCTTTATTTTAGAACCTGGTCCTGGAAGAAGGAAAAGAAGCTTACGAAAAATGGAAGAAAACTCCCATCCCAGTAACCTTTAAAGTGTTCATATTTAATGTAACTAATCCTAAAGAGGTGATGGATGGAAAGATGCCCAATGTTGAAGAAGTGGGTCCATATACTTTCAAGTGAGTATCCAGATATCAATGGTATATTTTTGTTGAAAGTAATTTATTTTTCATTTAATTGTAAAGATTGATACTTATTTTTGCATTAAAGTGTAAGGAAGAAGGAATTTCAATGTTGAATTCTTTGGCAAACATTGGTTAGGAAATTATTTTAAAAGTATTTTCGTGTCCCATAATAATGGCATAATCGTTTGAGATCGAATGGCAAAAAGTATATCTACCATTCCCTTCGACCTACCAAACGGTGTTTTCTGTATACGTCAACATATCTAAAATCATGGCGTAACCACAAATCAAGATGATGTAAAATTACTGAAAGAAAAAAATATCTTTGAGCAATCTAATTATTGGAGTAGTGCATTCGATGCGAAACAGACTTTATTTAATGTAGACTTGGTGAGAGACATTCATTTCCCAGCAAACAAATACAAAATGTTTGAATTGATTGTCTTGTCGATCTAGAAAGTTTTTTAGGTCTCTTTTGTTCCTGAAGCTGAAAAGATCGTTTTTATGAACAGTTAAGAATTTTCCAGTTATGTATCTCTAACGCAAAATGCTTACATTTATATTTAAAATATAAAGTTCAAATTGCTAAATGATGGCTGGCTTAGTTTGGAATTTAATCATATAAAATTAAATTATTTATATGCATTGTATTGAATGCTATGAAATAGGGTTTTTTTTAACTTACGATAATTTCATGAATTAACTTTTTACTTCAACTCAATATTTTGAATTTTGTAATTTTGGTAAGTTTTTCTCATTTCTAATATTTTCTTAAGCTTCATTATAGAAAAGGAAAATAAGTGTCCGAAACAAATCTTAGAAAAATGAAATGTCTAACGATGCGATGTAAATTCATATCAATCTCTACTTAAATTTTATCAAATGAGATACAAATTTAAATCTTTTTTGCAGTTTCAGAGAACATGTGATTTTATAAATCGTGGCACTTGAAAATAGTACATGCTTTGTCATTTTAGAAAACATTTCAAGACGGAAATTATTAAAATCAACACAATAATTTCATTATGTAGCCCCAACTTCAACTGTAGCTTCAATTTCAATTGTGTAGCTCCTTGTATAAATGATAAAATGTGCATAAAATAGCAGCACAAATCTCCTTATTTCTCTTCAGGAATATTGTTCATAGCTCTTATGCTGTAGATTTATGGGATCTTTCCTTTTTAAGTATTTGATTCTTATCATTCAAGCATTCAGCAGCAGTTATGTTTTAACCCCACATATTTTTTGTGTTTTCAGTTTTTTTTTTAAATTCATGACAAGATTTCATTACTTATTTAATAATTATCGTAGTCATATTATGAACTTCAGGCTTTCAAGGATTTTGAAAACCGAATGCGAGACTTAAATTTAAAAAAAAGCTATCACTAAAATTAAATGGAACATTTGTTGGTTTTAACCCAAATAGTGCTTGTTACGTTGAACTTTTTATTAAAATCTAATTTATTTAATTCTTGTTCAAGATTTGGAGGCGATATTTAAGCACAAAGCATGCATTCAATCTTGTACGTTGATTCAAATTATGAAATTACTGCAATTTTACTTTTAAAAAAATCAGTCTTAACTTGCATTTATCCCATTTAATGGTACAATTCTGATTTATTTTCTTTAGGCAATACCGAAGTAAAAATGTGCTGTCATTTAATAAAGAAGACAAAACAGTCATTTATGATGATATAAAACGGTATCACTTTGTTCCTGAAAAATCTGCAAATATGTCAAACAAGATGTACAGTTTGAATCTTCCTCTTCAGGTAATGAAAATGACTATCTTTCCCAAGAATCATTTTTTATATTAATATTTGTTAAAATAAACCAAAACAGTAAAAAGATTACTCGTACTTGAACTTATTCCATCGGAGCAGATCAAATCAATGTAATTCTTCAAATGTAAATGCGTTTTCAAAAATCAATCTTAAAGGGGCATAAGGCCTGAAATGTTTGAAAAGGAGGGGAAGTAAGATGAGGCCTTGGAACTGTTTTTAGTACACAAGTAGAAATGAATATTTCAAACACTTCAGATGTTGCCACATTAGACATCGCTTGCAGTTACTTTTGTTTGGTTTTCTCAACCGGGCATCGTCTGATGATCTACAGTTAATATCGAAATAAGAAATCGATATAATCTTGCAATATCTGGAAATTACATCGGCTTTAAAAAATGATGATGAATCTGCCATATTTCCGCACTAGCAAATCGTACATTTTCAATACAAATTCCGCTAAAATTCTCAAGTGTAGTTTCACTGTTAAATTCAAAACAAACTATTAGCAACAATCCACGATACAACTTAAACGATTGTCAACAATACTGAGATTAGAAATCAATATATTTTAAGAAATCCAAATTTTTTATTCGATCTTGCAATTCTTAAACAATTTTTTCTCTATGGTTCTTTTATTTGGATTTTCTTATTTCTAAAAATAGAACTTGTTTCTTTTTAAAACATTGCAATTCAAGATGCATGAAATACATTAGTTTCATCTGCAAAATCCTTTTTAAAACTTCATAACCTTCTATTGAGAGTGACCGCCTTAATCAGATTAACACATTTGCGAGCAGTACAAAAAATAAAACTTAATGAAACAGTTATCCATTAGTTTCAAATGCATAACTCCAAAAGATGAAGGCTATATAAAACTGAATGTGTGATGCGGCTTTTGAATGTTATACAATTAATGTTACTTTACAACATGATAAAAATGAATGTTATTGCATTCACGGCCACGAACTAGTTAAAATTGTGCGCTACCCTACCTCTCGATGAATGCGTGGTTTGGCATACTGTTATGGACAATTGAGACTTTTCCATAAAGCGGTCAAGTTGGTGACATCTGGTGTTTATTCGGACTGAAAATAATTCATATTTCCTAACAATTATGTTAAATCTTTAAAATCATGGCATATTGGTATTAAATGAGGAATGTTTCATTTTTCAGGGTATCCTTATGTTTGTCAAGAAATTACCTGACTTGTCAAGATCTCTTCTTGTACCAATGTTAGAAGGTATTCTGAAGAGTTACAACGAAAGCCTCTTTTCATATAGAACTGCCAGAGAACTTCTTTTTGATGGATACAAAGTGAATCTGATTCAAGATCTTATCGATTTGGCAGGTGCTTTCGTCACTGTCCCTGAAATATTACCAAACAATACCTTCGGATTCTTATACGGAGTAAGTAAAATTTGTATGAAGCCTTTTTAAGAATTTTTGCCTTTGTGTAATCTGTATAACCGTATATTTGATTTTGTGTTTTGCAGAAAAATAATTCTGGTGATGGTATGTTCGAAGTTTTTACGGGCGAAGACGACATTGCAAAGTATTCTCAAATTGCCAAATGGAATAACATGTCGTAAGTTAACACTTGCTCTTCATCGGCGTAATGCTTGCTATCTTAACTATTTTCTGAGCAAAATCCTTTCAAAGTTTACTTAAAAACTTCTGAAGTGTTTTTTAACATTTAAATTCTGACTTATGAATTGAGATTTCTTTCCAAATTAAATCATGTAATATTTTGGTGTGATACTAAGTATACTTGTGATTCAATCACTATAAACAAAGCATAGAGATGATAAAATTCTTTCGTTAAATACTCCACACCAAGTAATAGCGTGAAATGTTGAGAAAAGACCTATGATAAACAAAGAACTACACATCATAATCTTTTCTTAATTTGGGGATTCTATCTAATAGTTCTTAAATATGCAATCAGCTCCTCCAATTCGTATGGTATTACGTGTATACGCATGTTTGGCTAGAAAACAGCCACAAACTCGCCAGTTTTGTATTATTTGACTAGGAAGCATTGAAAGATGAAGTGTTTCCTGCCGAGTTTATGTTTAACCATGAAGATGTATTCTATTTATTCCTGGAACATAAATTACCATAATGTGCGATTTTGGGAATTGAAAGTTCAGTACAATTGTGATAGTTGAAAGATATCCGCCAAAAGTGATTGTCTGGACAATTTCTCTGTAAAAGGTGTATAGGCAGTTTTTCTTCAGGGAGAAGACTGAATGGATATTAATTAAATGGATGGATATTTTGAATTTATAGTTATTTCCTCAACTGGCTGATTTCAAGCATTTTGTCTTCCAGCAGGCCGCCTGGCTTTTCATTGAAACTCTAAAGTTCATCTATACCTCAGCTATTAAGTTTCGCATGGCTGGATTAGACGTGTTGGTGAAAATGACCTCGTTTTGTGTTCTTGTCCCACTAAGTCGCTTGTTTTAACTCTTTGAGACTTCTATGAATTGCACATCAAATACCTTGTTTATATATCCTCACAATCAAAAACATCAGAAGAGCCCAGGAAACGGATTAATGCAACAATGATAACCATTGACAAGATAACACTACAAAATGTCTTAAGAATCAGAGGACTAATGTACAACATTTGTGGAGAGTACAGAAATCTTAGTGAGATGAGTTATTTTTATATATCACACTATATTTGAAATTATTACATCTACAAATATAGCATTTTGAAAATGAAACTTTTAAAGTTGTTCTGTATAATAGTTCTTTAATCGCTGTGTTCTTATGTCATACGGTAATTCGCATATCATTTCTCAATGTTATAAGCTGACATGAAATCATTCTAATACACTAACTAATATGATGCAAAAATTGGGCATAATCCACTAATCACTGTTCTTTGGATTTTAAGTAAGACATCGTACTTCCAAAATCTATTAATTAGATTAAAAACGGAATGTCTGTACAATTGCTAGGTCCATCTTAAGAACGAAAATCTAATCCAACATAAGCTCTATAAATTATTAAACAATTCCGAAATGTTTCTAAAAAATGTTTAATCTTGTAAAAAAAGGAATTTTGTAATTTAATTATTTTCTAATTATAGGTGTGATGGAATTTGTAAATGTTTTCCTACTATTAACTACCAAAAAATAGCAAATATGAAAAAAAAATTACGAGCTTTTTGCGCATTTAATTCAGATAATATAATTCTGGTATATTCTTGCGTTTACAGGCGAATCCCATTCTGGAATAACCAGTACTGTAATATGATGAATGGAACGGGTAGGTATTTTTCTAACATATCTTGATTTTCGTCTCAATACGATTTTAATTGTTTCTCTGATAAAACGTATTTCTTTTCAAAGATGGTTCTCAATTTCCTCCTCCTGTTTCGAAACGAGACATATTGTATGTGTATACACCAGAGCTGTGTCGGTAAGTAAGCATTTTTATTGTATGTATAAATTTTTTCCACTTTCTATTGGTAGTTCTATTAAGTTCAATTTATAAACTTTGAACGTTTTTAATAATAGTTGTAATTCTAAAATTGTATAAAAGTAGAATGTATGTCATAAATTAAATTTGGGTGTTAAAAAAAAATTTAAACTCTGATAAATGAAAACTTGGAAGCCTAAATTCCAAGATGCGAATAGTGTGGTGAAAGCTTATAAGCCAGTGAACAGCTACGCTACACGGGCAATTGCTTTTGTATTGTAGTCCTGTTACTAGGCTGCGAACCACAAGGTCACAGATTCTATCCTCGATCATCGCAAATCCGCGGTATTGGTGACCCGGACGTGATCCTTCAACCTTCGTACAGCTGTTGTGGCGCCATCTACCCACAGCAAACCAAAGTCGTCAGACTCACTTGACGCAGCAACCACTCTCCCACACACGTTCTCCATAACGCTTGGCGCTACTCAAATGGATACAGGCGCATTAGAATAAACAGCCATATCGTTCGTCTCACCTCCGACTCACGGCAGGGAGAGTCTGTGGTGAAAACTTATAATTCAGTGAACAGTTATGCTACACGGGCAATTGCTTTTGTATTGGTCATGTTACTGGGCTGCGAATCACAAGGTCCCAGGTTCTATCCTCCATCGCAAATCCGTGATAATAGCAAGCGCTTCCCAAGCCTCTTGGGATCTAATACCTGTAATTTTTAACTGTATTAACTGTCAACTTCAAGCAGGACATTTTAGTCGAAGTTGTCAAGCTCAGCGTTAGACTTAATGTCACCCAATCAGCAATAAATTGCTATCCAACAGACAGCTATCCAAATTGAAATAAGATATTTTTTGCTTTACATATAACAGATGGTTTTCACGCTTTAAAAGCCGCTGTTTTGATCATTTACTTGAATTTTGTTTGAATATATAGTGAGATACAAAAAGTTGCGACTGCAGATTTTTAAGAGTTTCAAATAGAACAGAAGTTTTATTTTTCGTTTAAGCGGTCAGACTTTACTTTCTAGCTGGTATCCAATATCTACAAATTTTTTGAAAGAGCACTTTTTTTCTAGATCGGTTTCTCTGGAGTTTTTGACGGATGTACGAGTACAGGGAATACCAGCACTGCGATTCGTTACTCCAGATAGATTGTTCGCCAGCCCTACGGTTAATCCCGACAATATGTGTTACTGTACAGATAAAAAGTTCTGTGACCTTAGTGGTATCTTAGATGTATCCCCTTGTCGTAAAGGTAAGTTTTATTATATAGTTTTCATTCTATGATCATAGTATATTAAAGAGCTAAAACATTATGACGCACTTATTCAATAATGCGTTCCACCATCTCTGGCTAGCAAAACAGCTGCAACTCGCCTTGGAATGGATGCCACAAATCCATGGTAGATGAAGACAGGTTGTACTAAGTGTCGAAGCAGTGGTCACACAAAGTCGAAATATTCCGCCATTGGGATGTTTGATCTCTGATCTGCCTTTCCTTGGAATCTCAAACATGTTCTATCGAATTAAGATCCGACGAGTTAGATGGCCAGAACATTAAATGGAATTCATTATGCTCCTCAAACCACTCCAACATAACTCGAACTTCGTGACTTGGGGCGTAGTCCTGCTGGAAAATTATATTTTCCATTTGGAAAGACAGACGACCTGTAAAGGTGCAAATGATCTGCCTTTAGGTTCATAAAGTCTGCAGCTTTCCTGGTTTGCACTATCACAACTACGCCGCCTATGAAAACATTCCTCAAAGCACAATACCGCCACCACCTACCTGTGTATGACCTTTTGTATGAGGGGGAGCAACTGCTCACCTACACATTGGCGTATCTTGATACGACCATGAATGAGAAATAAAGATTTATCCGACCAGGCAAACCTGGTCCAGTTATCTACGATGCAATCTAGACGTTGCCAGGTAAATTGCAGGCGTAGTTGACAATGCTTATTCAGCAGAGGCACACTAGTAGGACGTCTGCTACGCAGTCCATATCCAACAGTGTCCGCTGATTTGTGTATTCCAAAACATTTCCACTTGAATCTGTATCGCATTGGGCTGTCAGCTGAGCCACTGTCTGACGCTGATTTTGTTTTACCAAGAGAAACGCTCACCGACGTCCTTTTTCTTTGCTGACGTGTGGATGCCCAATACCTTGGCGTCTATTGCTGGTTTAAATGCCATTTATTCATTTTTCATAAGTACTAACAAAGGAAGGTCATGAACAACGTACTAGTCAAGCAGTTTTGGAAATGCACGTTCCGTGTCTTCGGGCCCTTATAATCGCCCCTTCTTAGATCAGCAGCCTTTCCCATCATTCCAAAAGTGTAAGAATTATTCCTTACTTTCTCCAGTAGCAGTTAAATATCATCCCCCTTTAATAACGTGCCCTCCACATCATCCAAACGACTTCATTGTCATAATATTTTGAATCTTCAGTTATAGATCTCTAAGGTATACCATTTTTTAAGAACACTAACTGGTTCATTGTCCATATGATGAAGTTTTATGCGTTACTGTCTAGACATATCAACGCAAAAGCTATTGGGTTAAAATTATTGGCTTGAAGTAACAAATTTCGCTAGTTCTTATAATATCTTTAATATGTATGATTTAAGCGGGGAATTGTCTTTATGAAAAACAATGATGCACTTATCTATTAAGTGGTGTCCAGTTATTCTTACTCGGAAATGATACTCGATCAGTCTAAGCCAGCGGCATAGAAACAAACTACATTTCACATTGGCATTACCAGATTGTTGTAATATGGATCATAAGGCACATATCTGTAAATATAATATTGATCAACCTGTGTTCAGTTAAATGCTCTAAAAATCTTTTTAAATGCATAAGTAACTCATACATGAAAATCTTTTTTAAAAACTGTCAGTTATTAGATTTCAAATTGCCTACAAATCCTCAACTATATATTCAGATAAATGGTTAAGAAATTCATACTTAATGTATCAAGTACTTAGTTTCATTTTATCTTGATAACATCCAACCAAGTCAGAGCTCATCAGTTTGCCAAAGCCTTCTTTAACTAAAGCAATGGAAGCATCTACAGATATCTCAGTAATGATTATCATGTTCTTACGAATACAATAAACAATTGCAAAAAAATAAAGTTATCTAGACGATAAATGCGACTTTTCATAGAGAAATGAATGTTAATATTCCATTTGGGAAATTTTTATTTTCCTTCATGAACTAATATTCAGAGTACAATTAACTTTAGATGATATTATCCCAGTTATTACTATCTACATTACTATTTTTCATAACCATGAAATCTGTTTCAGGTATGAAGCTCGCAGTGACTGGGCCTCATTTCTTCCAAGCTCATGAGTTCATCAAAGAACGAGTAACTGGTCTCACTCCCAGCCGAGATCTCCACGAAACATATGTAGATATTGAGCCTGTAAGTGAAATGAATTTCATTTTAGTTTCCGCAATTAAAATAAGTGTCTCAAAGCACCTGAAATGTTTCGCAACTAAGATAGAATATTAATTCTAATTCATTTTCATCTTTCTGTGTCAAACAAATCTGCGAAACAGTAGCAGACATAATTCAACTGTTGAAATTGAGGAATCATGTGTATCATAACCGACTTTATAATATCTCCATTCATCGACATTTCAAACCAGTTATTTCTAATAAAAGTCTACAAATCAATTGTCCACAAAGAAATGCTGAAATCTATTCAAATGGAATAAAAACGATTTTGGTGTTATGACACCAAGAAACACTATTTTTGATGCATTAAAGCAAAGTAATTATTTATGGTTCTGTTGAGGTTAAATCATACGTTATCACAAATTCAAATAAAAAATATTTTCGCATAATAGCGGTGAATTCGCGATAAGTGTATTTAATTGAAGAAAATCTGAAATAAATGTTTCGATAGAAAACAATGACAACTTATTTTCGGAAAATAAGATGACTTAATTAAGTACAATATCAGACATTAATTTACTTATGTTTTCAAATTTGACACATCTCGCATTATTAGCCCTATTCAGATCTGTTAAGAATCTTCAACTGTCTTACAAATGGGCATACATTAAGAATAAGTACATTTGTTTGCTGATACTTGCATTCCTTATAATAGAAAAATACATAAACTCCCTCGTTCCAAAAGTGATTCTTTTCAAAAACAAATCTTATATATTAAAAAACGAGACACTAGTTGAAATTCAAAATACAACATTTTTAAAATGCGTTTTACTTAAATTTTGAGCTTCAAACATCAGAAAGTTTAGAATTAATCTTGACCCTTATCAATAAAGTAATAATTTGTATTTGAAATGTAGGCCATATTTTGAAGTACGGTGTCTAGCATTAGGATTTAAACTAATGACGATGCTATAAAGTTGAATTTCATCAGATTTAAAAAGACGAAATGATTGAAAAATTTTGTATATAATATCTTGATATTGATTTTTCAATTTTAATTCTTACAGAATACAGGTTTGGTTCTTCGAGCATCTAGGAAGCTGCAAATGAATTTCATATTGGATAAATTCGATGAAATGGAGTAAGTAAACTTGAATTTTACTGGTGCTTAGCTATATTTCATTTTTATTAATGATTAAATGTGTGCATCTAAGTTAATGGGTGAGTATCAAATCTGTTTCAAGGTTAAACATTAAATAACACTAAACCAAGACTGCACATTTGGGGAAACTTTCACATTTCAAAAACTGCGGTTCTTAATAGGACTTTCTGGATTATTTTTTTTCTCATGTCAGTAAACAAGGGAATTTGCACAAATATGCAACAATGTTGTTGATTTCACTTTTGTAATATCAGCCTTAGAATAAAATATTTCGTCAAGACTGATTTGCTCTGAAAGTCCATAAATGCATTTTCTGATACTCTTGACCCGAAAGAAAAGATTTCTAAAATTTCAATTTGCTATTCTTATAGCATTCAGTGTTTATCTTCAAGCATTATTAACTATAACACATTGCAAAATAATTGAGAGAAAAATAGCAAAGTTGCCTTCTTAGCCATTTTCTTCTCTAGCAAATTGGCAAGGAATCATTTCAATGGATGTGAGTAAATAGACGGGCTTTGCCTTTAATACTCCTAATTGGACACATTTCTCAAGTTAATGTTAATTTATGATCTAGTTGAATTTCGTTAATGTATACTGCCCATCTTTCAGTTAGGCAGGTCATTAACATTACAAATTAACCTATCCTCCCGGGTTTCATTTTTTGACCCTCAATAAATTCCCTTTGCTCAGTGACTTTCATTTAATATCGTGCACATTTAAATATTTGTATAATTGGTATAATTTATGAAAATATTTGAAGTTGCATTAAACGTCTATCAATTTAATTACAAATACAGATGCTTTTCCAGTTTGTCTGCTACTGTCTTAAGTATTTTTTATCCGAAGATATCTTTTCAACTGAATGAAACAATGTCTGAATATACACGTTGCTATCAAAATAATGGAAACACCTGTGAATAATGTCTTTATAAATAAAATATAATCTTTGCTACCAGTTTTTTAAATATAAGTATATATAATGGTAGTATGAGGCAGCTTTAATGATGTCTACGTCTTGCATTTTTGTCAAAAACGTTAAATGTCAGACCTCGCAGACTTTCTAAGAGGCCAAATTGTAGGAGTCCGAATAGCTGGAGCAACTGTGACCGGAACGTCTCGACTTTTAGGCATTTCTTAACATTTAGATGGTGCTTTAAATCGTGACAGCCTAAACATAACGCTACAAGACAAACTCCACAAAGCAAAATAGTGGATGGAAGGAGAAGCTGAGTGAAACAGACCGACGGGTATTGAAGCAGGTTGCAATGTCTGGAAAGAAAACAATGGCCATTCAAAGTGAAAGCTGAATATAATCATCTGGATTCTCAAGTGTTAATAATTCCATTTAGCAAGTACCTTCATAAACATAACATTGACGAATGAGCAGAAATTCCCAAGCCACTTATCACGGATATTAATGTCGTCTACAATGGGGCCATAATCATAAAACCAAGTCGATTGATAAGTGAAAGATGAAAGATAGTTGTATGGTCAGACAAACCATCTTTCAAGCTTTATCTTACAACAGCTCGATTAAATGTTTAAAAGACGCATGTAGAAGCATATGATCATGATTGTCTCCTTTCAGCTGTTAGGCTTGGAGATACCATGACCTCCATACCATGGGCAGCCGTGTCGTAGTTTTCTACTGGTCCAATCATAACCGTCAATGGAAGGATCACTGGGGAGAAGTTTCAGCTGACCAGGTTCGTCCTACGAAGCAAACTGTGCTTCCTGCAGAAGATGGAATTTTCTAAGATAATGCCGCTTTTCATGCAGCGGGACTTTTGTCTAGTCGTGGTTTGATGAATACGAGGATGAAGTGAAACATCTGACTTGGATCACACAGTCCCCCAACCTCGGTATAATCGAGACGTTATCGTCTATTTTAGAATGTTCATTCTGGAATCGATATTCTCCGCTGACATTTCTCTCGGAACTTTCGCAATATCTTCATGAAGAATGGTACAATATTCCTCTCTTCAGCATTCATGATTTGATTCCCAGGCTAATCGCAATTATATTACATGCTTGTATTTTGTGGTGGTTCCATTATTTTGAAAATCACCTATAGGTTCTTAAACTTTAGATGCATATGCCATATTACTATTGCATACAATTACATTACCATTATACATTCTTTAATGTTATCATTAAAAACTGAATATCATTTTAATATCACCATCTTGAAAATTGAGTATTAATGCATTTGAAAATTTCTTCTAGGGAGACGAAAAATGTTAAGCTGACTATAATTCCTCTTATATGGGTCATCGAGGTATGTATTCGAAATCTCACTCAACCGTTCGTTCTAAACGCTTCACAAACTAAATTTTTACTCTCTATGAAAATAAAATGAATTTTATTTTTAAGAATTTTAACTATTGTAGCAATTGTTTTAAACAGATCACTAAATTTTTTAATTCATTCGTCTTCCTGGCAATGATCAATCGCAGCTAAAGTGTCAACTCAGTTATGTTTTTCTTTTTTCAATAATTACCTTTGTGGTAGCATTTGTCGAGTTTCCACTTAGTGTAAAATGTTTCTATTGTGATGTGTTGATGTATTTTACTGCAGTTGTATAGAAAATTTATTTTAAATGAAATAAGATTAGGAATGAAACTTTAACCTTATTTCATTTGTCATCTGATACCCATTTTTACTTATATTTTCATATTTCAGGAGGCTGAAATTACTGATGAAGTGGCCACTTTATTTACTGCCAAAGTGAGGACTCCTATTACGATAGCAAAATCTGTGCTAACAGCTTGCATTGTTCTTGGTATTCTTTGGATTGTGATCGCTGGCTTCGTTACAGTATACATACTCGTGAAGGTACGTATGTTTACGGTAGGTTTCACTTTTCTTAACAATAGCCAATCTTAAAATTCTTTTTTCTAGATATAATTAAATCTAATTCGAAAATTCGATAGAATTGTTTGAAGTTAATTCAAATCAAATCGCTAAGAATCCGATTCTTTGAATTCTGCTGCAATTCTAAAACTAAGTCCAGGTAAATCATGTATCGTAAAAAACATAGACCCGAATCTTTTTTCATCTTCCTGCTTTCATCTTATTAGAAAATCTAGTATCTTTATGAAGGTCTAACCTTGTCGCCCAATGTCTAAAGGCAAATTCCTGAAAACCCCTAAATTTTTCTTGCTTCGAATCACTGCCGTTTATAAATACCAGCTTGAATAATAGTTAATTTCGATGCAATTTTGTAACCCAGTAATTTTAACTGCGACAGGAATGTTTATAACATTAAGTTTTTTTTTTTTTTTGTCTCTCAGTGCAATCAAATTTAATACTAATAAAAATTTGTATTTAATCTCAATTTTAAGTTAATATGATTGAATACTTAGATCAAAATTCGAATAAAGTGAATCTTTGCTTTTATAAACCTTGTATCTTGATAACAAAACGGAATTTCCTAAATTTTATTTTATTTTGTAGGAACAAAAGGCAGCGAAAGCTGTTATCAAGAGTAAATACAAAGCTGTACCACAGAAGCCTGAAGATATAATTAAAAGTGAAAAAGGTCTTAGTGTGTAAGTATGATGAACAACACATTTTCGATAACTGAAGAATGTTAATGACATATTAAACATATTTAAAAGTAAATTTTTTGAATGTGGTATTGTCATTTTAACACTCCAGAATTTTTGAGGGGTTTCAATACACTTTGTATATTAAACTCTAAACTTCAAGTATGTTCATTTAATAAGTTTCTGGTTCAATGTTTTCGCCTACCTTTAATTTCGATGTAACTTGATATTTCCTCAACTGATTTTCTTTTCTAACATGAACACCAATGAAATATTATTCAGGATTCATGTTTAATAAAGACAAGGTATAGGCAGTGTTAGAAATTTGGCTTAATTAAGATATTCGCTGATTGTCTCGATTAGTTTAAAATGTATTGAGATATTTTAATACAATAAGATTTTTATTCCTATTCAGACAAAAGAATATTGGATGACAGTTTAAAACCCATATAGTAGGCCATAGATTCTTCCAAATCTCGAATTGATCTCGTATTCAATAGTTTGAAAGTCTTCATGTAGCATTTGCTTACATAAACCTTCCAGCAACCTATTGAGTTGAGGAATGGTATAGATGAGGAATATCAATGGGATGAAGGATTTTATTAACTAACGCTATTAAAAAAAAAAACTGGGGAACCTATATACTTTTAAGCAGTGAATTACTCGTTGTGGTCCTACTGATTGCAGATTTTCCTGCAGGCAAAACGCAGATGGTTGCTGTTTTCCCTAAATCATGTTGAAAAGCATTCTAAAACTATATAATGGAACTGTGTTCTACTCCTAACTTAGATGCATTTTTTCTTTTTAATTAGAGACGGTTGACACAGAACTAATCCATATAAACAGGACTTACTGTGATTGTTTGTTATGCTTATTCGCTATCCAACTTCGCTAACACTCATTTTCCTGGACTATGACAGTATCTTTGGAATAGTACGATCACTCCCTTTCCTCTTCATCTAGGGATACGTTATGTAGAAGTAATCATGTGCCCATAGTCATCACTTTCTGTTTTGCCGCTTTCTTTTTCGCAGCGGTTGGCCTCCAGTCACTGGGTAACTTCGGTGCAATCTGGGTACTTGAAATCTGTTTTCACAAACAGGTCATGCTATCCGTTTCTTCTTTATAATGATTCCCTGATTCTTGTATTTGATGCTTTATGATTATGCATTAAAACAACAACCACCATGCTTTAAGACAACTACAAATATCAGTGTATACAAAACTGAATTTATATTAGTGTCGGATACCTAGGTAATACATCCTGTTGCACAATATTACATAATATTGTGCGATATTATCTCATTTAATATTAAAAATATTATAAAATATTGCAAATATTGTTTAATATCAAACAATATATGTGTGTTACTAGTGTAATACTGTTAGTTAATTGATTTTCTAATTTTTTCAGGAATGCCTAGTCAAACGAACCACTTTCTTAAAAGGCGGAATACCAAATTATCATTGCAAAGATGGCTTTGCTCCAAGCATTCATCTTCATTCTGTATGTAAGTGAAGTGTCCCTTAGTCATCTTCGTTCATCATCAAGACACGGACCATTTGTCACCCTCCTTTTATACGAATCAAGACCAATAGATACTACGGCACCAAGAAAAGTCTTGCAAAGAACCGACAACAAAGCATAGACTAAAGTTCGACAAATTGAAGCATTTGATTTATTTTCTCGTGGCATTCATTTTATCATTGGGAATGCAGTGTGTATTACCGAGTTCAGATTTGTTCTAACTTTGTTGCTAGTTCTTTTCGATGTTTAGTATCTGACATGAAATATTTCGTTTTAAACTTGATAATAGAAATGTTTTGAGTTTCTTTTGTATATTTTCTAAAATTTAAAAGAAATGCAAATTAATTTTAAGTATTTGAGCATTATTTATATTTGCAATAGTTTAAAATTCTACTTTCTTGGCAGTGGATTGTAAAAGTTTGAGATTTTTAAAATTGCAAACTTTGACATTTTAAACTCTGGCTTCGTACCTTAGGCTTGTTTTTTGTACTCGAAGTTGAGCTTCATTTCAACAAATACTGTAGCGTCGTTCTTGACGTTTACTTGGGCATAGAGCAGGCTCTATGGTGTTTGTCTGAAAGTGACCTTTTAACAATAAATATATGGTGCCAATGAACACGGTGTAAATAATTTTTATACAGATGACTACTTTTATTTGTTTTCTATGCATTCTTTTCTACATAAATAACCGTTTTGATTTTGTAAACTGTTTAGTAAAGATTTTGCAAATAAATTTAGATTTTTAGTATCCAAGTGTCTGTTTTATCAATGCATGCTTCTCTAATTCAAATAATTTTTGCTTTTTAAAAATATTTGGGTGGGCATACAGTAAAATAATTCCAAGATGATGGGTAATAGAAAATGTTTAATTCTATGACACAACACGAAACACAGGTTAGAAAAACATGGTCGGAGGCACGCAGAAGGGGCAGCATTTGCAGAAACACGCCACACAAGCAGACAGAAAATAGCAATAGTGTTCAAAGTGCAGCTAAAGACTCGTTGTATAATGAAGATGAAAGCAAATTGACTTAATCGCTTCAACCACCATCGGTTGTATAGATTTTCTGATAGGGCATGGAATTTCCTCGGAGGATTTCCAGATCTCGGTTCATAACAGAATGAGATGCAGAAAGTTCTGGAAATTCTCGTATTTTCCAGAACCTTAATTTTTTTTTCCCACTAAAGTTTCCTAATTCGTTACTAAGTTCATCGCCAAAGACGGGGTAGTTGATCTGGCATTCTTTCAGAAAATCTGTAAATATATTTTCAGAGCGATAGTACTAATATTGCTTTCAAGCAGTAATACAGAATCGTAGCGATACGCATAGCAAAGCTTTATATAAATTCGTTGTGCTTCAAACACTTTCAATTTCGAATCACTAAATGAACACAACTGATATATAATCTCTTTAATAAAGTTCTAAATGAAAAGGATGTTAATGTTATCAAGAAAGTTTTTTTTCTCCATACGTTTGCGAGTTAAATGTTAACAGTAAGAAAATTTTAGTTTGAAAACAAATTTAAAGTGCTAAATTATATTATAAAATACAAAAAAAGTTTAAGAACACGAAAGTTGAAATTTTTTTTTAATTATCTTCAGCTATACAGCTTTATTGCCAATATTACTTTAAACTATAAAATTACTTCTAATTATAATAATCTCCCCAACGCTCTCCAATATTTCTGCTAAATTACAATAGTAGCACATACATTCATTATTCAAATAACATTTAATGTCATATAAGCAACGAGGGCTTTTTTTTTTTTTTTTTTTCGAAATTAAATAAAAAAACAAAAAATTTAAATTTTTTCTCTTATATTTAAAAATAATTTGCACATAAATGAGCAAAAATATTAAAGGATAATCATAAACTTGTTTAAAATTATATACACACTTATTAGAATTTTCTGTTTAGGACAACTGGATCAATCTTCAAAAATGTTAAAAATATTTTATAATTTATCCTTATATTGTTAACATTTAGCTCTCAAAAAAATTAGCAAAATATTCTAAATAAATAACTTTTTTCAATAAAAAGCACTCTGTAAGAAAAAATTGAAAGCAAAAATTGTCTTTGTTAAAAATTAATCTTGTATCTGAAATGTCTGCAACAATTAAAAAGAACAAATGCTAAGATGCTAAGCCAAAGAGTTGTTTTTGATATTTATCAAATACCAACGGGAATGGTCTCCCTAAAACTTTATCGCATTCTCTCTAATAAAGTTATCCCAGCGAACGCCTTTCATGCCATTGGCGTGCAATAAGTACGAAATATTAACCTTGGCGTGAAATTAGCATTCTTACTGGGGCTATCGTGTGTTCCTTGGCAAGTGTTTTTAACGATTAATGTGTTTTGGCATTCAAAAATTGAATTTGGGTTTTAGGCGCGTTATTTCTACCCGACTGAAACAAAAAAATTTGACACAAAACTGCATTAAAAGTCAAAGGCACATATCGGATTTGATACATTTAAGTAATTGAATTTTTTGGAGTTATTACTTTTACATGTTTCTGAAAGTACAGATGGTCAACCCCTTTTGTATTTGGCTCAAAAGATGGTAAGTATCTATCCTAAAGATGTTAAGTCTGTGCACTGAATTTATCTATTTAATTCTCGTCGTTTCGTAGACATTGAGCTAATTTATATTCGGACAGTCGAATAGAATTCTCCAGAGAAAATTTTGCTCAAAATTTGATAGAAATCTACAAATTTGGGTTTTAAGCCCGAATACCAAGTTTCATCTGTCTGGCTCAAACCGGTTTTGAGTTATCTTTATTGCAGATAGATATTTTTCTAGATATATTCTAGATATTTTTCGAACTAGAGGAAGAGGTTTGAAACTGGGATATGCGTCGAAATCTCGAGTTCGAATTTTTCGACGATTACAATACATCCTCTACACTTCGTATACGAGGAAGTAAAAACTAGTGATCTACTATGATGTTTGAATATTCTTTTTGAAATCTCAGAGGGAATGTTGTTTAATGAATCATTATTTAAAAAACGATAAAGAAATTGTATATCTGAAGTTTGTCACCAAGTATAAATGCAGAATTTTATTTTTATTTTACATCAAGGCTAATACTTCGTATGTGTAATAACTTTTTAACTGAAAAATAAGCTTCATGGAAGACTCCTTGTTGTACTTCACAATTCTAGTGTCTTAGATACAATTTTATTGATTAAACATTGAGGGGCAGATGTAGCAGACTAGTTTTTAGTATGCAATTATGATTACTTTACTGGCGATGTAAAAAGCCCCCACCCATTTAACCACAAAAGCGAGGTTCCTCTGACATTTTCCAAAAACATTTGCTCTTTAGTCATATGTCTATCGAAATGTCAGATAGTAAGATGAATTTCAGCCATTTCTATCTCAAATTTACAATAATTCTTTACCAATTAAAAATTAAAAAAAAAACCGCGAAACACAAACCTTTTAAAAATTTGATTATGTACAAATTGAGATATATAAAAAAATGATGATGAAAATAATAGATCACCGTATAAGTCTTATTTTTAATGTGATATATTTTGGAACAGAGAATACATGACATTTTATCAGCTGCAATTTATCTTCAAATGTTAAACATTTTTTGTTGTCCTCTTCCTTCACTTCGAAAAAGAATGGCTAAGTTTGCTTGGAGCATTCGAACTTGCTTTAAACGTCGCAGATATTGTCTCTAAGTTTTTTTTCCTTCTATTAAGTTGTTTTTTAGAATTTGCTGTACCCAAGAATTTAAAAAGTTAGAACTCACCAAGCAGCAATGGGAATTATTCACTTATTGCCCACTTGACACACTAACTACTTTTCTAAAAAGATCTTTGCTGAAAATTTTCATAGATAGAAAAAAAAAAACTGTATTTCTCGTTTGAAAAATTCATTACCGTTTTTTATACCTTGGATTTTGCATTGGCGTTTTATATAAACGTTGGTTAAAAGGACTTTTTAATAAGAATTTTTCACTTGAAAGTAAAAATTTATGGAATTATTATTCTGGAATGCATTTATTCAAAAAAAAGAAATCTGTTCTTAAATTCGAACTTGCCTGTCTTCATCTTTTAAATATAAAGAGTTTTTTAAGAGTTTTTTTAGAACTTTTACAAGCTTGAATGTTCTTAAAAATGTTTTCTTTCTCAATTTTCAAAACTTTTCGTTTTAGTTTGATAGATATGGATATTCTACCAATCCTTTTTGTTTATTAATCATCATTCTAACAAGGCACATTTATCCATATGTCAATTAAAGAAACAATTGGAATAATATAGTTTTTGTCGTGAAGTAATTGGCAGAAGGAAAAAATCGCACTCCGATTTCTTATTTACCATAGTGAATATGATATCTGAATAATCTTGGGATGAATTCATTCGACAAATTTAATACATTCTTGTATAAATTCTTTAACTATGGTTAATATCCTACCATATCAAATATATTTACTTTTTGTCATCAAATTTTAATCGGTAATACTTGATTAGTGAAATAATTGTTGTAAAATAAGTTAAATCGTTAACACTACATATTTTACAGCTATATATAATTTCTATTTGCACATTTACACCCTTGATTTATATTGACTTCTTATCATTTGACAACTACAAATCAATTCTTCTTAGCAAGTCTGCATTGCAAGAGAGTGGCGAAATTTGGCAGAAAAACGGATATAACGAGACTTGCTTGTTTTCACTAGTTGGTATTAGCTGTTCACGAGACAAGGAAATATAAAAAAGTAAAATATAAGGAATTATAGAATATTGAAAATGTATTACTGCAAAAAAGAAGAAGAAAAAAATTAATTGGACAAATAAAGTATCGCTTCTTTTTCTATTCAGTTCAATTAGAATTGGGAAAAATCAGTCGAAAGGCGCCCATGCATTTGTTACATTATCCGAATTTGGTGTGTATAAAACTGACACACTCATTTCCCTTAACAATTTCACCGATAAGTGATCAAAATAATCAATAAATGCAACAAAACATACAACTTTTCTTCTTTCTTATTGATTTCTTAGCTGACTGACTAAAAACAATCGACTAAACGTGACATTCGGTAGATATTCACTATATTAGTTATTCTATCACTATCACTATTTTAGTTATTTCGCCAAAAGTAGTGCAAACTATATGTTGTATAGACTACAAAAGAATTAGATAACGCCAAATTTGAAAAAAATTCACCTAATTCGGCTGCTCACCATGTACTAACTTTAAGATAGGATTATCAGCATCTTTGATCAATATTCCGCATCTCCCTTCCGAAGCAGTGAAAAATTTTGCAGACAAAACTTTTAATTTTTCGTCGATGGGCAATTGCTTCCCTCCCTATATTGTCGCCGCCCCTACTGAGGAAATATTCGATATAAGCTTATTTCAAAAACACTTTTATTGTGTACTAAAAAAGAGAAGTTTGTTTTCAATTGAATTATTTTCTAGTTTTAATTCATAACTGTTATTTAATAAAATAAATTTTTTTATATAAATTTTCCTGAGATTCCTCACCATGGGGCGTCACAGGTATGGAATAAAAATTTAATTAAATTAATTGGTTAATTGATAAAAAATTGCTGAAAATTTTTAAATAGTTTATTGTCAAGAGTACACATGAATGGAAATTTCCGAAATCTGGTACATTAAATAAGGGATGAGAAATCGGTTACAAAATTCGATTTTACAAAGAAGAAACGAAACATGTTCGATAAAAACGGGTAAGAATTGAATTTACGAAGGATCAACGCCAATAATAATTATTAGTGGCTTTCCTACAATCGTGATACACAGTGCCAAATTTTTTGATGATGAAATGCTACAAAAATAAAATTTCCATCGCTGAATAAATCGAAAACAAGCGAATACTCCATGTTCTTGTAAGATGAAAGGAAGAAAAAAAAAGCAAATTTTCTTTTTTAAATCCATTAATATTTTTAAAAAGCCATTTTCATCATATTTCTAGCGCGTAATTAATAATTTAAAATTCATTTGGTATGTAGACAGTTCTTTTTATTAATTTAAATATCACTAGGGGCTGATAAAATTATATTTGACTTCATAATTTTCTTTTAAATATATGCATGATTTTTAGTGGTTTCTAAACTAGATGGCGCCACGACTAAATAGATGTGCATGCTGATTTTAAATTGATCGGACGAATTATTTTACGTATACAGTGATGGTCAAAATTGTGAACACTTTCGGAAATTTTTATGTTTTTTAACTTTGTATGCTTATAGAAATTGGAGCGTTTCGCAAAATGCAAACTCTTAGATATCATTTTAAAGAGAATTTAATGCTGATTTCAATACAGAAAGCAAAATTCAAATATTTGCAATACAAAAAAAGTTGAGTGCTAATAATTATCGAAAAAAGTTGATGATGACAGCAGTGAGTTATCAGTACTTAGTAGGGTAGCCTTTATATTTTATTACAGTTTCAATTTGATGTTTCATTGAGTTAACTAGAGCTTTAAACTCTTCCTTTGTTATTACAGGATGCCAGGAAACAATTATAGCCTCAATAAATTCTCTTTTATTTGACGAACGCTTCATATGTACAAGAGTTTTCAAATGGTACCATAAATTCTCAATAATTTTGAAATCAGGACTGTTTCCTGGCCATGATAACAATTCAATGCTATTTGTACTAAAGCGCTCTTTCGATATTTTTGCTGTGTAGCAAGGAGCTGAATCTTGCTGAAAAATAAATCATGAGTTGTTTTGAAATAGATCACTGATGGGAAGTGTAAATTTTGACTCTAGAATAGTGTCAATGTATTTTCTTGCATTTAATTCCCCATTGATAACATGAAGGAGACCAATATCGTTTGCTGACATGCATGACCAAATCATAACACTAATTGAATTCGTCATAGTTGCCTGAATGCAGTCAGGATGTAGTTCTTCGCCTATTCTATATCTTATCTATTTTCATTATCACTACCGAATAATAATATGTTTGTTTCATCACTCCGAATAACTTTTGATCATTTGTCCAATTAATGTGTTCCTTTGCCCACTGTAATCTTTTTATACGCTGCTTAAATTGAGATAAGGATTTTTTCGTTCAATTCTAACTCTTAATTCAACATCTAATAATTTTCTTCTAATTGTTCTTGAACTGACATAAATGCCAGCATCATTCAATTGACTTCTGATGGCCGCTGATGGCATTCTTCTATCTTGGAGACATAGCCTTTTTATTTTTCTGTCATCAGCAAATGTGGTGCTCCTTTTTCAGCCACTGCCTGCTTTGTTTTTTATTGAATTTGTCTCCTGATATCGTAAACAAAATTTTCGGAATCCAGATGTTGTCATTGAACCACCCACTTGTCTTGTAATTTCAGCATAAGAAAGACCACATTCATGTATCTCAATAATCTTAGTTCTCTTTCTAGGAGCCTAATATTTTCTTTTATTTGATATCATTGATTCTTGACTAAATATTAGGAATATTTATAAAAATTCCAACTGTATATTAAAAAGTTTAACAAAACTCCTAACTTGCCATTTAGTTACATAAAAAAGTCATGCTTCTACAGAAAAAGCATAATAATGACTTGTTCCAACTTTAAACATGATATCAGCTTCTGCTAGCAGTTAATTACATTTGATTGGTTCCCAGAACAAAACAGTGATTTGCCAGGAAAGTTAGAAATTACAATCCACTTCATCACTTTGTTTGTACTTTGTACAAGTTTGTACAAAGTTCATCA
>JAPMOR010119363.1:160200-179305 GCA_026543865.1 Argiope aurantia | reverse complement strand
TTCATCACTTTGTTTGTACTTTGTACAAGTTTGTACAAAGTTCATCACTTTGTTAACTTTTTATTACAAATATTTGAATTGTGCTTTTTGTATTGAAATCAGCATTTAATTCTCTTTAAAATGATATGTGAAAGTTTACATTTTGTGAAATGCAACATTTTCTATAAACTTACAAAGATAGAAAACATAATGATTTTCAAAAGTGTCCATAATTTTGGCGACCGCTGTATGTGGCCATTTTCCATGCCTTACAAGAAAAATATACCGTTCGAACCTATGCAATATATTTCAGGAATTAAAAATACTCTTTCGGCGATTTAACATTCTTTTATGTAAGGATTTTTAACAGAAAATGAAATTATTGTTTTAAACGATAAAATATAAACCATATTCGATCACATTGGGAATATTAACAATTTATAAATTTGCAGCATATTTTTTTCACTTTTTATGTAAACTAGAAGCTGTTTTAACATATTTTATAGTTTATTCGCCAAAAAATTATTATTAAATCAAAACTTAGATTTCTGAATTAACTTGGACACCAAAAAATGAAGAAGCCTAGTTATTAACAATAAAGTTTTCAAAAAAGAAGTAAATCATACATATCATCACGTAATTTGTTTCATTCAATTTCTTACATATGAGAGTTAAAGATTGAATCTCTTTTTAGTTGTTAGTAGTCTCAAAATCAAAATATTTTCTCAAACTTTTATTTTTGAGGACAGTTTTGTTCAAGAGATGGCGCCACGGATCACTTAAATATTAAAGTATGCAGAATTTGTTGAAATAGAAAAATACTATAAATTTTACTTGTGGGAATTAAATATGTACTTATTATATTTATGCAAATACCAGGGAAGTATGTCTTATAGCCTGTTGGTAACATATATAATGAAGGTGTTCTTTGTGTGAGACTCGTGATTAGTAAAATGAAGATATTCTTATAGATTAACCAGATTTACATAGAAAACAGTTTTTAAAAACATGCTTTTATTTATGTTCAAGGCAGCTGATTTTTAAAAATTCTTGATTATAATTTCTCTTTTAATTTTGGTATCTATTATTCTAAAACTCACTACCAAATAACACCCCTAGAATAGAACCAAAATTAAATTTAATTGCTGATTAACTGATGATCAAATTTTGAAAATTAAAAATTAGAAAACTGTCAATGAGAATATACGTATACGGAAAATTAATAGCTTATTTATGTTATGAAAATATTTTACTTTAAACGAGCAGTTCTTGTATATATATAACTTTATTTCGTGTAACTCGGAACCGGCTCTAACAATTTGGATCGAATTTTATACTTAGATACGGTTTTGCTTTTTAAGTTTGTCTATATAGGTGTCTTTCCTGAAAAAACAAGATTTTACACACACACACAAAAACCTCTCTCTCTATATTTTTTTTAACTAGCTATCAGAGCCTTTTTCTATCTGCTCTCATGCTGACAATGTCATATAGTGCCATCTCGTAAATATTTGTAGTACTTACATTGTTGCCATAGAATGGTAACATACTGGTACTTCAAAATTTTGTGAGATGATGCTATATGACATTATCTGAATACGAATACTTTCAGTTCATATTCAATAGCAACAATGCAATTATTGTATTAATCAATTCGAATAACATGTTAAGCTAAGTGCATTCATGGTCTTTTTATTTAAATGACCAGTTCATATGCAGCTAAGATTGAAAAATATTCATATGTAATCAGTATGTGATTAGTTTCTAAATATTTTCTCCGAAAAAACATGATTTTACAAAAAAGAAGGAAAAAAATGCTGCTCGAAGTTTGGTTTTCCTGGTACTTTTACTATATATATAGGATGGACATAGAATAACTTTTTTTTGGAAGCATCTATAACTAAGACTAGTGAATGGATCTCATTTGTTGCAAGAAAATGCTTCGAGAAATTTGCATCCTAGAAAACTTCCTACAATGATTGTAAAAGGTTTGCAGATGCAAAATGCGTAAAAAAAAAGTAAATAAATAAATAAAAATAAATTGTTGATAGGAGAGATTTTAGTGTTGTTGGAATTGAAAACTCGTCAATAACTACAATGAGCGTAAAGAAAAGGAATTAATGAAAATTTCATTAATATTCACGCAATAAAAAAAGCTCGTGCAGAAATGAAGGAAATACAAAATGAAATTCAGAGAAAATAATTTTTTGTTCATCAACACTAGGGTCCCTTGGATCACATGCAGCATTTCCAATGTACTGCCATTCCATGTACGCATCCTGTGTATTATATTCTCTACTACTGCTAGTTAAATGTCACTTAGTGAATTTGTATCTCCCATTAATGCCGCTTTGTTTAATAGTTCTTTCCATTTTCTTCCTGATCTAGCTCTTTGCGGTCAAGTAAACTCGAATCTTATAATAATACCTCTCAGCGCTGCAGCTTTAAAGACAGCCCAAAGCAGAGTTACAAGAATTGAGAGTTTTTCTATATTATCTAGAGCCGCAACGCCATTACGCACTCTAGTGTAAAATAGCTTTACAAGTTAAAAACATTTAGATAAAGAAGAACACATATTAAGCTGAATTTTATCTTTCTCCTTTCACAAAAGGAATGAGTGGCACTGCTGTCACAGAAAGAAAACAGCAAACAGCAGCGTCAAAATTTCTCCTATCAACGACATTTTGTACTTTTTTTTTTTTTTAATGAAATTCGTCTCATTCTAGTTTCCCCAGTTTGTAAATAAAAATGGCTTTATTTCGTTTATTAGTTTTAATAACAAGGGAAGTTATTTTATGATCATTCTAAGTTATATATTATAAAAAATTAATGTATATTATATCATAGTATTTAATATATTATGAACTGATGATGATAAAGTATTTAATTTCATAAGCACTTCAACTTCTCTGGCTGTGAGAAATAGATTTTTTTATATATATATTAGCTTGAACAGTCAAGTCTAAAATCTTACAATTTGTTTCTCGAATTCAAGTTATTTTTTTACTAATCAATAAAAAAATATTGTTATCAAATTGGTAAAATAATCAATTATGTAAATTTTATACTGACTTTTAGAATTCTTAAGCACTTTTCCAAAAACTTCTGTTAACTTAAAAAATATATATAATTATTATCCATATATATGGTTTGACAGGATTTCATTAGCGTTTATTTTTAAGTTCATTTACCAAAATTTAATACACAGCCTTTTAGAAAACAATTAAAAAATAAAGCAATTAAAATTATAAAAAAAATTATGCAGGTAATAAATTAATTGGACTTTAAAATTTTAAGCATTCTGCGTGAAATAAATTTAAAAATACAACTTTCTGACCATTAGGAATTATTAGCGGGAAAAAATGTACATGTTACCAAATATTATAACTCTTTTCACCAACTCTAACAAATACGAACTACACAGAAGTGGCTAAACTGAAATTTAAACCTTTAAGCATTCTATGTGAAATGAATTTTAAAAAAAGACTGTAATCATTTGTAAATATTGTGGAGATAAACTATAAATACTTCTATAAAAAATTTAGTTCTTCTAATTACACAGAAATGGTTTCAAATTTTTTATTTGTATTTTACAAAAATGTAATGAAAACAAACAACTTTCTTACAAAGACAAAGTAGAGAAAATCAACTTTATAAATACAAGAATATATACGCAGTATACAAAAATTTACTGAAAAATAAATACATCAAAAATAAACTGTCGTATTCAAATGTGAGTAATGTAAGGCACAATAAAGAAAGAAATATTTTGATTTCAATTTAAAATTGATAAATATAAAGACATTTTAATTCCACCAACGACAAAGTCAACATAAATAAAATAGATACTCATTATGACATTGGAAGGTTGATTTAAGCAACTTTAAAAATACAAGTACAAAAAGCCATATATACATTTAGTAATTAAGTTAAAACTGATTTATATATTTCATTTAAGCTCTTTTATATGTCTAGATACATTTGAAAATGGATTGATATATACTAAGGTGTGGATCTATTAATATAGAACAATTACAAATTGGATAACATAGAGGTAAACATTATCTTCATTCATCAAAAAGGATGTACACTCAGCAACTTAAGTGTAAAAAGGGAGTATTATGAAGTGTTAAAAACTATTCACAAGATAAATATATAGAAATGAAAGTTTCATAAGTTCTGTGGTTCTTGTTCTTATCATTGGTAGACTGAAATTTTAATTTATAAATAACAAAATACAAAATACGATGCATACAAACACAAGGTACAAAAAACATTACAAAAACACTAAATTGCAGACACAACACTGATCTTTTCGCGCGTTAGTAAGTTATTAAAGATATTTTCCACAAAAAAGTAAAATCACAGAACAAGTAGTGAACTATGAAACGAGCACATAACAGTGCCACTAGGAAGTTATTCCTATATGATTATGGGTAGAGCTTGATTGTGATGAGAATAGCTTTATGACTGGAACATTAAAGACAAATATCACTTATAAGATTCTTTTGATTTCAAATGACACTAAAATATAAGCAGGAAACCTCAACATGGGGATGAATATTTACATAGTTTCAAAAAACATTCAATTTCTGTTTTGCCAACTGTAGCATAATTCGTTTAAAATTATTCAAAGTTCATGAATGTAATTAAAATCTTCACAAAACTAGTTTTGTTCCATAGGCAAAAGGAATACACGATTTATAAAACTAAACGTCACATATAAAAATGTTGATGTAAAAACGTTGATATCAAATCAATATTACACATCTCCCCGTGTATTTACACCAAAATATATAATTTTTAAATTGTCTACAAAAAAATGAATTAAACATTTAGGATGACTACGCCAAAATGTGGCGTAGCGTTTCAATACATTTGTTATGATTACGTCAAAATATGGCGTAGCGTTTCAAAACATTTATGATGAATACGTCAAAATATGGTGTAGCGTTTCAAAACATTTATGATGACTCCGTCAAAATATGGCGTAGTGTTTCAAAATTCTTTCCGTGAGATTTCCGCAATTCTTGAAATAAAAAAATACAAACAAAAAACATTCATACAAAATACATTACTTTTATAAATATTCCGAAATCATATTTAGTGTCAATAGACTAGGCACTAAAATAACAAGATGCACAAATGTATTGTGCTGAAAAAGTCATATATGAAAATGCAATCTTTTTGTAGATCTGAATGGTTGGAAAGTGGATAATTTACCAGTTTGTTCGAAAACATTCAGATAGAAATGCAAAGTTTCTCTATGATTTGGATATAGCAGGACGGAATAACACGAATCCATAGGATTTGAAAGCGGGATTGAAATGCAAATGGTTCTTCAAATTTTTACATATAAAATGATGGATGGGTGAAGGCTTAACTTGTGCAACTTTGATTCTTACAGAAGCTTCTTTTTTCCATTAGATGATCTTTGGTGAAATGCGGAAAAGAAGGATATAGGATATTTGGCTACCTGAAAAACACGAAATTTACAACAATTAATTTAAATGCCTAAAAAATGAAATAAAACACAATCAAATTGTATGATTCGTTTTGCAACCTCTCTAACAGAGCAAAAAAATTAGATTATATTTTAAAAATCATAATTTCTTATATTAATTCTAATTTGAAGCATGATTTTTATTTTAATTATTTCCACTCGATTGTACTGGATTTCAAGACTTTTCTTTACAACAATTGATGAAATTTATATTTCAAATTCTTATCCTTCGCATGATTTAAGATAAATAAAAATGTTAAAGCTGTTTCAAATCGAATTTTTAAAAAATACTGGGATCAAAATTGTTAGAAATGTAGATGATTTCCTACCTTACAAATGAGTCTTTTCAGCATTTGTTCCGTTTTCAGGAGTCTGGCTATTCTTAAGCTCATCTTCAGGTGGTGGCCATAAGGCAACACTTGTATATACTGAGTTCAGTGTTTTCAACGTTAAAGATCCCTTCAGAGTTTCGGGTTTGACCTAGAAACAAAGAAAAACACAATTTGTTAGCGTTAACGATAAAAAAAAAAGGAATAGGGCTTTCATTTGACAGATTTCAAATATTTTCATTTTAGTTGAAAGATTATGGATTAATTTTGAGACCATTTAAAATTTAATTCGGTACTCTTATTAATACAGAAACTTAATTAAAATAAAAAAAATAGCTGTAACTAAGCCATTATATTAATTTTACAAACGGAAAAAACACATTGTGGTCATATTTTTAGTGATATTCTTTGGTCATATAATTATTAATAGCACAAAGATATTCGATATTTATTATATTGTACAATATTGTGCTTACGATATTGTAATATATCATTCAATATTATGGCATAACTTGTCCTATTGGGCATCACAGAATTATTATTAGTAGTAATTACATTGATATGCCTACATTTCATTAGTGCATTGGTAAACTGAATGCCTTTCTCTTGCTATCAAATTATCTGCAATTATGATATCATTGTAAAAATTTTTAAATAAATGAGGAATAAATTATTTTTATACAGCTGGTTCAAAGCATCACATTAGATACAATAACTTATTATACTGCACACGAAATGCTTCTTGTAATAATTTTTTCCTCTAATAAAATATAATACTTGAAGATAGTTGTTTCGATAGAGGCACATCATTTCGATTCCTATTATAAATTTTCGATTAAAAAGGAAAAGACTGCGAAAAATAAATATACTTGTCGAAATCTGAAAAATGAATGAAAAAATAAAGAGTATTAAAAATTTAATAAATAATTTTTTTAGTATAGAGGAGATAATATAAATAAATACCTTTGCTCTGTTGCACATGAAGACAACCAATGATGAAATGGCCCAAATGCCACCCACGGCAATAGCTATCAGACACAGAACTTTGAACACCAAGATTGGATTCTGCACTCGAGACTTAAAATATTTGGCAAAAGGAATGTCTAACTGTGCTTCCTATAAATAATGAAACGAAAAAAATAAATAAATGTTTGACTAACTGTACTTAATATACTTTTATATAGCAAAGGAAAGAAATTAATGCTCTATATTACCTCGCTCATCCATAACACAGGAACAATGCTATCGCTGACATGAATAACTGGGCTGAAAGAGTGGAATTCACCTATTAGTTAATTCATAGTTCATCCCATTCGAAAACAAAAATGGCATTGTTAACTGATTATTTATTAGTTTTTTATTTACCGTACAACATAATCAGTTTATTTATAAGTTAGGAAACATGAAATACGCATGATAAAAAAAATTTTAAGTTAACACAAAAATCTAATTGTTATTCCTCGATCTTTCATAAATAAGCATATATAATTATTTCTGTCATGGAAGAATTCGCATGTCCTCCAAATCGAAATTATATATAATTTTATTGCATTTCAAAATATTTATGTCTTGGATTTCTAATAACTACATCTTTATGTATCTTAATTATTATAACTATATCTATCATTATAATTATATCTTGCATTATATCATAATTCCATAATATTAGCAACTCTCTTTCTGTTTGTACTCTTTTTTGGAGAAAAGCCACTGCAGCTTTTTTAAGCTAACACAAGAATCTAATTGCTATTCCTCAACATTTCATAAATAAATATATTTAATTATTTCTAAAATGGAAGAATTTACATGTCCTTTAAAACGGAGTTATATATAATTTTTTTTTTCATTTCGAAAATTATATTTATGTCTTGGATTTATAATAACTTTCTATCTATTATTATAATTATGTCTTGCATTATATGATAATTCCATAATCTCAGCAACTCTCTATCTGTTTGTACTCTTTTTAGAGAAAAGTCTTAGTAATCATCTTATGATGCCCAATAAAATTATATTTTAAAGCTGATTAGTGCTGATTTCTTTTCTATTTTATAGATATGCATTTTTAAATGAATAAGAAAGCCAATAAATTGAAGGAAATCTTTGTTATCCGATAAGATGTTATATTTTATATTTAATGATCTTTTAAATTTATATACACGAAAATGAGCTTTAGAAATTGAAATCTTACGCAAATTCGGGAAACCTTCTTGCTACTCCATTCAACTGAACACGGAAAGCAGCATTGAGGACAAACCCTGTAATCTGAAAAAGAAAAAAAAAATATTTAGTTGCAATATTACAGGATGAATATTACAGGATTTCTATTAGATAGAAAAGGAGACCTCAGCCTAGATATCATAAAATATCGCATAAAAGATGAAATAAAATCTAGCGATTCCTTCCTGCTTTTATTTGAATTAACATTTATTTCGTTAGATTTCTAATTCGAGGATGGAGAGGGGGATGATTACTTACTGGTTCAACATCAACGAATGTCTTATGCTTGTCTGGTGACGGATTGATACCTTCTACAGCAGTCTGAAGTGACTCATCTCCCTCTAAGAAATGAGGCATTGATATGACGTATGGAGCACCTAAAAAAGAATGTAAAGTTAAAAAAAAATCTAGCTTTCAGAAGGAAAAACTATTGCAATTATGTTACAGCAGAATGATAGACGTTCTTTAAATATGCTGTATGTCTTTTGTTTTAATCATATAAACGGTATATAGTCAAAAGCCATAAAAATTATAAATATGCCTAAATAAGCTCTACACATTAATATATGCATCAAACTTTCATACAAAACAGAGCTTTTTAAATTGTATTGTTTTTAGAATATTATTATTATTGTTTTTAAAATAGAATTAGATTATTGAATTGTATTGTTTTTTATTTTTTATTTTATATCTATTTTAAAATCTTTCCTGCCAAATGTTGCTCCTGAAACATTAAATTTTAACATTTTTAAGTGGAACCAGAGGTTATTTGGAACGAGCTGTCTTTTAGCAAAACATTATTTATATTTTAAAACAAAAATATAATATTTTTAATTATATAAATAATAATAATTGACGTTTTAGGGAAACAAATGAATTCTCCTATTGATAGAAGGGCTGTTTATGATTCTTGAGACTCTGCCCGAAATATTCTAAATATGTGTAATTAAAAACATGAATCTAATCAAATTGAATTATATTTATTAATTATTTCAAGTATTAACATTACAATGCATTCCTTTTTTTAAAACGAGATTTAAATTTTCTAGTTTCAAATATAAACACTTTACGAATTCACTTCCATTATTAAAAGTTAGATGGCGCCATGATAGCTGTCTTGAAATCAACTGCCATTGTGAATTTCGCTTTAAGTTATTAAAAAATGCTTATTTTATTTAATATTATGCTTCAATTAATAATATTAAATTATTAATTAATATTATTATTATTATGCTTCAGTTATAATTTTTATAAAGAAATAGGGTACATCCTAAAAGGGCTGAGACACTTTCATTGCATATTTTTAATAAATACCTCCTGCTTTTAAACAGTAACAGCAGATGGCACCCCGATAATTAAAGGTAGCGAAGTTGGAAAAAAACGGAGTTTCATTTTTTCATATAAAGAGTTTCCTTCTTTAAAATTAAAAAAAATTAATTTGACTAAAACTGCCAGCAAATGAATATTATTATTACAAAAAAATTGAAATTAAGTATATTATACAAAATAACTAATTATAATAAATAGCTGATTTCGACTCCCTTTAATATTTTTTCAGTGATAAAGTATAAATCGTTAGAAATGATTCTTTAAATTCTTAAACCAATATTTTTAATGCTTTATCATCATTTACAGCATATCCATAACAGAACTTAAGATTTTTCCTCTTTAGTCAATATGTATTATTCGACATAATTTATTAATTCGATTTTAGATTTATCTTAGATATATCTTAAGTCCTCCCTTGGCTTCAGGATCACTGAATGGTAGGATCGTCGTATATAGCTGCACGAGTCATTTAAAGAAAAAAAGAAAAAAAAAAAAAAAGGCATTATTGCCCCAAGTATTAACCCCTCCAGTCTCGAGATTGAAAATGAGGTCAATACATCTATACCCCATTGCTGAACCCTTCTATTTTATGGTCTCCCATCCCCTTACTTGATCTGCATTCTTGGACAGATAGAATATTGTGCAACCAAAACTTTGAAAAGGAAGTTAACGAATTTTGATTATTCTTTGGTAAGAAAAAGAAAAGGATTTATTACCTTTTTTGCAGTTCATTGGCAAAATACCCGATCGACAGTGACTTCCTTGGCAATAACATTCATTAGCAGGATTTAAGTCACTTGTAGCGAACGTATTGGACGGCATTCCAAATCTAAGAGTCTTGATACCATGAACGGTGACGTCCCTTTCGTATTCCAGAGGTATAGATCTTTAAAAGGAAAAAAAAAAAAAAGGCGGAGGGGGTCAAAATAAATATAAAAACACAGAATATATACGATATAAGAATAGTTAGAAAAGAAAACACGACACTTTTAAATAATCTCAATATGCTTCAGCAAAGAAAGTAAATAATACATGCAAAGTTTTACAAAATCCGATGAAAAACAACTGTAAACTAGGGCACTTTGTGAGATCGAATCAGAGTTTACGCACTGAAATGCTCCAACACAAAAATTTTCTTCCTAGATTTCTTTATAATTTTATTTAACATATCGAATCGAATAATTTGACTTATTAAAGAGAAATTGAATTTTACAAACAAAAATAAATTATTCCCTTTTACTTCTCATAGTTGTGGTAATTTAAAACCAATTATAAGTCATTTTTTTATTTGAAAAATCACAATAAGTCTTAAAATTTGTTGAAAATTTTAAACTTTAATTACTTAAATATTGAAGATTAAAAATAATATTAATGATTGAATACTTTAATTATTTAAAGTTATTAAACATAAAATCTTGGAGAAGAATTAGAAAGTTGACTGTTTTCGGTTTCTTATTTTTGATCATTTTTATAACAATAAAAAAAAAGATTTTAAAATTAACCAGGACTTTTTGATTTTGCTTTCAAGTGGTTTTTGTAATACTATTTAATGCAAATTTTCATGCTATCTTTAATGTGATTCTTAACGTAACTTTAAAAAGCAATTTTTTTAAAAAAGTCTTCTATAAAATAAAATCATAAAATCATCTTGGGGAAAAGAATAAATGCTTCAATAATGAAACTGAAATATGATTTCTTCCTGGTAGCCTTGATCTAATTCAATTGAATTTGCTATTGAAAATAAAAGTTTGTTGGTTTGTAATTATGGCACTTGCCACGGACAAGCCCCGCTGTTCAGAGATAGCCGATTTAAGCCTGAGGGGGAGCGTCTCTTGTTTCTATAGTAGCACCAACTAGGGCCAAGAGAACGACTATGAAAATAAAAGTGATCAATGTAAGTGTTAAAAAAATTCAAAATAGTTTTTCACTTTAAAATGTCAAACAAGCTATGATTTATAATGTGGTAAACATGAAAGGTGCTTTTTAGTTTTCGAAGTAGTTTAAGAAGTAGTTCGAAGTAGTAGTTTCAAAGTAGTTTTTACATGCTCTTTTAAGAGCATGTAAAAAAGCCACAAATGGGAACATTCCTACAGTAAGTGTGAACAATTTCTTTTGTGATTTTCCTTACATTTTTTTTCTTTTTGCATTTACAATGCTTATCATTTTTCGTCCTCTATTTTTCCTGTAAGGATAAGTTAATTAACTTATTATCATTTTATAGTATAAGAAAATACACATACCTGCATAAATTAGGGTTAAATAAACGAAGAAGACTTTCTTGTGTAACTCCTGGAGCATACTGTACACCGTCTATAAAGCAAAATAAATAAATAAATACTATTGCATCAGCAACAATCGATGAAAGAAGCTTATAAAAGTATTCATATTCACTGTCTCATAGAAATATTTAGTGCTTTTAGATACCAAGTTAAAATTATCGTTGGTAATTGCCCGTTGGTAAAAATAAAATTCATCATTAAGAATAAGTCGCATTTTAAGGTTTGAAAGTACATGACATTTTTTGAAAGCCTCAATTTCAAGATGTTAGTGGCTTTACTTAACGAATATGTTTATGATTATTATTTGTTAATCTTATTTTCAATCTTTGCATATACAATACAAATTTCTGAGTGGGCTTAATATAGTAATCTCCAGATTATTCTCTGTGCATAAGCTCCAATTATAACAATCTAGGATAAGCGAATTTCTTAGATAATCAGAAAAATTACCGAAAACGGAAAATTAATAAGAAAATTTTGTGGGCATTTTTTAAAAATTTACAATAGAGGGCCAACACATAAAATTATGCCTAAATAAACAACATAGTTCTGCATTTACATGTTTGCTGGTTTATTTTTTCTACAAAAACCAGCAAGAGCTGTCTTCTCGAAATTTTCTCCCATACTCTCTGATAAATGTTTATTATTCAAGACATGCCATGGGTGAACAATAGTTCCGAAAGAGCCTATAAAGCAGCGATCTTTGGTCATTAATCGCTGGAGTGCTGTTAATAAACAAGTACCAGAAAACCGAATATGCATTTTGTACGCCTTTTCCCTGCCGATTGAAGTTAAAATTGACTCTAAACTATAATTGTAGTTACATGATGACATACAAATTTTCATATTCAAGTCTTTGCGAGTTTTATGTATCGCGTTTGCATTATTTTGAAAATACAGACGGACGGGAGGCCAACCCTTTGAGAGATGTGGCTCCAAATTTGATTTAAAAAAAATCTGCACTTCAGATGCTAAAACCGTGAACCAAATTTACTTGTTATATTTTTGAATTATTACATTATATCCTCACAAAAATACAGACCGACAGACGATTAACCGGTTGACGTATTTCATTCCAAATTTGATACATATCTATACTTTAAATTTTAAATCAGTGTACCAAATTTTATCTATCTAGCTTTCTTCGTTTTGACTTCGTGTTAGCCTATCTTACAGCATTTTCCAGTTCGCATGTTCACCACGGACAAACAAATATAATTCCAAAAATGTGTTTTTCGGATTCAGAAAGGTTTGAGACGTGAAGATTCGTCAAAAATTCGATTTGAAATTTTTTGCTGATTACAATAGTTTCTCTTTGAATTCTTTTTCAATGAAAATATTGATTTTCTGGCTAATACTCTATTTTAACACTATTTACTGAGAAATAAATGTACTATTACATACCAGTTCCTTGAATTTTATTGCATTCTTCGCCATCCCACCAATCGACAACACTAAAAAGATAAAAATAACATTTCAAAACACAGAACTGTAAACAATAAATGGGAATTAATTAAGCATTAGCATTTTTATTACTCGCAAATTATTTAAAAACTATATTCGCTCTTAAAGAGACAAAATGAAATGAAACATTGGAATTAGTTCATGTGATATTTTAATCACACGACAAACGTAATTACGCATGAACTTCTGTAACACATCTAATTTTACAATCTGGACAACATTATTTTAAAACTATTAAGGAATGCAAAAAAAATTGTAAAAATGTTTAATTATTTTTAAATTAGTATATAAATCTAATGAAAATACTATCCGCATGCCACGCCTAGGATTTTTCACACAATATATTTAATACAGCAAATTCTCAGTTGACTTTTTATTAAATATACAAGTCAGTATATTCAATCAGTATATTCTGTTGGTATACTGACTGAAACTATTTTCTGGCAAATGTGTCTATCATTTTTTTTTTTTTTTGCAGAATCTTATCATTGAAATCCACATAATTCTCTTCTTTATTTTAGGGTTTACTTCTAAAAAAAAAAATAGTGATTCAAAGACCATTTCTCTAATGCAACGACTAGCAGCACGACAGTCATATTACATGCCAGCATACCATTTAAATTTTAATCACTTCAAAGACATGTTGTAGTTGTTGTTGAAGGTTGCCTCCATTACATGGAAGCATAACATTTAAGTTTTAATCACTCCAAAGACATGTTGTAGTTTTTGTTGAAGGGTGCCTCCGTTACATGCCAGCATACCATTTGAGTTTTAATCACTCCAAATACATGTTATAGTTGTTTTTGAAGTTTGCCTCCATTACATGCCAGCATACCATTTAAGTTTTAATGACTCCAAAGACATGTTGTAGTTATGGTTGAAAGCTGCCTCCCTTTCAATGAATTATGAAAAATTTCAAGTATTTGATATCAAAAACGTCATTTGTTGTTATCTTGTAAGCACATAGTTTTCAAAACGACATATAATTTTTCTGGTAATCAAAGGTATATTTTCTTATTTTGATGTTCGCTATTCTTTTCTTTCCGCTCCTCCCTCCTCCCTCACAGGCAGAGTAAGGATTGATGGCATCAGGAGCATAGCATTTTTTCACCCCTTGTCATGCTTCGCTTTGTAAAATAAAATAAATGAGCTACTATTCAGTCTCTCTGGTGACCCCTTAGGCCAGCAGGTGGGCATCTATATCCCCTAGCGATATTCTACTACCCTGGTCCCCCCAGTTTTGTTAAAACTGACCTCCCAGAGAGGGCACGATCACAAGTTAAGAATCATCAGTAAGTAAATATTTTTTTTCCATTTATTTACTTATTTTCGAAATAAAACTCGAGAGAGGCACGTTAAAAAAAATAAAAAAAGTTTCGTCCAACGAATCAGATCACAATCCAGAACAGAACATCATTTCATTGCCCTACTTACGAATTCTGTTCAGCGCGTTCCTTTCAACAATCTCATGGTCGAAATCCCTGCATGACCCCCATTTTTTACTCATTACAATTTATAATTAAACGCAGAAGAAGCTCCCAGGGTCGAGGTAACCATCGAAGCTTCGAAAATGCAGCTTCCATCCCAATTCCAAAATCTGTTGCTACCCACCTTATAGCATTTTTTTTTTTTTTTTTACTTATCTAGTTTTCGTCTGGAGAGGCCAATATCTCCATTGAAGGGCAAGGGAGAACTAAAGGTCAAGATAAGGGTTTCAAATGAAAGATGATCAACGTGATGTATTGTGACGCACAATGTTAACCTCATTGTCTCCATATTAGCTCTAATTTGTCTGCTGTTTCTTCAATGGGTTTTTAAGTAATAATTGCCATAAAATGATTTTTTTAACGAATTTTTAAAAATTCTTATATTTGATTGATTCAAATATAAGTTCACTTCAACTGTTTGATTAGATTCTTGAAACGGCAAAAGCAAATTAAAGATGGATTTCATCATACATTTGGATGGATTTCATCATCATGAAATTGGCTAATAGAGAAGGAATTTGAACGTAACAGCATTCAAAAATTTAATTATCAAATCATGCTTCTGAATTTCTTATCTTTTAATAGAAACTTAGAAATTATTAAAAATTCTAAAACATTTTCAGTCATAAACTGTCATACAACATTCAATATTTATTTATTTTTTAAAAATCGAATCAAATTGCTTCGATAACAAAAAATACTGAAAAAGATTTCAGTTTTTGTTAATATTATTCGAATTATATATGGGAATCAAATGAAAGTTTGGAAAGAAGCATATTGCCTTCCATTTAGCTATATTAAAGCCCCGTTTTGAATGTATACGAAAACTGTTTTGTGACAGACCTCCTAATTTTGAACAGAAGTCAGATGACTTCTGGACCACATACATTCATTCTCCATACCCCCATTATATCGGGTAGATGATAATTGGCAGCGACTCTTTAACGTCCAACAGGCCCGCGTTGAGGCGGATTTTTACAAGGATCAGATTCGAACCCGCGATTCTGCAGTTTCCTATCGTCCATATATCTGAAAATTATGATGATTTGGTAAAGCAATATTGACTCTAACATGAAGCATTAATCTTACAAATCAATCAATCAATGATTCCCATGTTCTTTTAATCCTAAGAACTAACTGTATATGTGCAATGAAGTATATAGTAACCCTTTGATCTAAGAAATTTGGGTAAATTTAATCTAATTAGATAACATATCCTATTTAGGACATTTGTTGTTATTTCAGTCCATATAAAAAGGACACTTAGGGAATTTAGGCGTGTCCAAGAGATTGTTATCTTTTGTATTAATTACTTCTTGTACGTAATTACCGATTAAAACATAAAAAATTCTGTAATTTATTGTATCATTGTGTGCCAAGGAATTAATGGTTTGATCAGCCGATCCCTTAAATTCCAGCAAATTGTTAGAAAAGCGAATAGAGTAGTAGGAAGATAGTAAGAAGAGCATTTACAAATTTCCTTTATTTTATTATTTATAAATATATTACAAAATTTATATTGTAATGTGAAATACATTACAAAATTGTAATGGTAATTTTTAATACATTACAAAATTGTAATGGTAATTTTTAATACATTACAAAATTGTAATGGTAATTTTTAATGCATTGCAAAATTTGACATAATTTTAAAGCAGAATGACAAATCTAATTTTTTGAAAATGTTTCATTTATAATAAATGGCAAAGCAATTTTCTTAAAAATATCCATAAAATATAATTAACAAAATGAGTTGTATCTCAGTTTAAAAAAATCTTCATTTGAAATATAAAGAATCTTCCTTCGAGGACTTTTCTGCTTTAAATCATTAGTGATTTCTTTCTCTTTGAAAGAATAATTATGGTAATCGCTTAGTTCTTGTCGTCAGGAATGTCACAGGTAATTACAAAATTTGGAGATCCCAACGCTCGGAGGCATCAACAGATTTGTGGTCAAGAATGAATGTTGATACTATTTCCTATCAAGAGCAATTTGCATAGTGGGTTTCGCGAGGCCTTGTGGTTTTCGCAGTTCAGCGCCAATACTTATTTATCAAAGATTGTCAAGGTAAATGCTAACAATCCTTTACAAGTTTTCAAGGCGTGAGAGAGATTCGTTAGACATGTGTTTAGCAAGTTTTGTTTTGACGAGAAACATGACCTATAATTGGTGATTTGGAAATTAAAAAAAATGGGACATTGAAAGAATTATCGAAATGAGATAGAATGCTTATGTCTTTTAGAAAATAATTTCTGGGGCGTTTTTCCTTGTTCTGGTTGTTAAATTGAAATTTATATTGTTTTTATCTCATCCAATCACAAAAACTTAATCTTTATTTGGCACACCATATATAATTAGAAAATTGGCAGCTTTTGGGGCAAAGTTGTTAAATTTTTATAGACCGCTATATTTCAGCAGCTTTCATTGTTCATTAATTCTTATTTATTTATATTAATAAGTTTTATTCTTAAATTACTGCTATTGCTAATGCAAACGAAGAAAGCATGAAAATCACATAAGAAAATCAAGATCGTTCTTCGAGCATTTAAGAGAAATCAAGAGAATCACTTGAAAATAACACCGACTATCAATTCGAAGTATATTTACACCATTAACTACAGCTATAGTATACGCTAGATGGCGTAGGTACGACCAGGAAGATATTAGAGGCTATTATTTTAAGATCTTCGAGAGCTCTGATTCCGAACTATGGTTTGAATTTAATCATAATCAAAAAAGGTTTTAATATCTTACATGTATCGTAGAAATACTAATAGGGAATCTATTTAACATGTAACACAACAGAACCCTGTCCGTCTTTGAAGCTACAAGTCTTAACCATGAGTTCAAGTACAGCATGCACGTATAGTTAGCTCATTTGCTTAAAAAAAGCAAAACATGGGCTGTAAGTAAAATCCAATAATAGTAATTTTGGAATAAAAAGATGAAAATCAATTCCTTTTTAAAAAAATCCTTTCAAGTCTCTTTAAAAACTTTAGATTCTACTAATACATACGCCAGCCAACGAATCGTTAACATACCAGTTTCTGTTGATCGCGTTTATTTTGCACTTAAAAAAGTATTCTAGTATCACAAAAAAACCTTGATTCCAAGTTTCGTTCAAAAAAAAGTAACCTGAATTATTATTATTTTTTTTTTTACGCTAATGCACCGCTTAGAGGCAACATGATGGTTACAGCAGATTTCAGAATTACGCACTCTTACTAGATTAAGAGAATGACATCATACGCAACTCTCTGAATTTCACATCTCCCCCACATGAAAGCATATTATAATCCAATGAGACTTATTGCCCATTTGCAATTTCTTTCATATAATATGGTACTTTTACTGATCCCATGATCCTCTAGCCCTGTAGGCGAAACTTTGGCCATCTTTTAATGTAACGGAATATCTGTAATCGCACGTATTTAGATCAGAAGAAAAACAAAAGACATTTGCTGCCATCTATGATACTACAAGAAGTGCTTAAATGTACTTTGTTACCAGGCTGAAGCAATACAATAACAAATCTGGAAATAGAAATAGAATAGCTTTAAGCTTGTTATTTTTTTAAAATTTGAATTCAGTTTCAATCCATTCTGTTCAATTGTATGGATTCCTACATAGAATTCAAGGCTTTGATACCTAATTGTTCAAGTTTTAATAGCATATATGAATGTGGTTTGCCGAAGGCATCGTATGGGTCACACGTTTAACTAACATACTGAAGGTTTGTGGTTTATTGGCGCAAAATCCATTCATTGACTGCAGTTCTAAAGTTGTTCAAAAGGAACACATTCATAGTTTCACAAATATATTATCCTTTTTTCTTTTTTTTCTTCGGCCAATCGTTTTCATGATTCATTTTTGTAATGATTGTTTTTCAGCCTGTATGTCTAAAATACATTTATTCTAAGCCGGGGGAGGAGATATTTCCCTCAAGAAATAAAAATTCCCGGGGAAAGTGAAATCCGTTTATGTAGCATACCACAATAAAAAAGTCACTATAATGTTAGTAAACAATATCTCGGTACTATTGAAATTTCTTTCTGTTTATACAGTTTTTCTTCCGTCATTTTAGCTCATTTCTTCATTTATTTCTAAATGCACTTGGTATTATTAAAAAATAAAATTAAGATGCAATTTTTATTATTAAAATCAAAGTTTATTTTGTAATTTAAAGATTGTATTCAGAAAAAAAGGGAAAAGAATATCTACCTTTTATTATTCCATGCCTGAATAGCAGCATAATCCTCGATCCCATTAGCTCCGGATTTGATTTTGAATACACCATCACCAAGGTGTTTCCTCTAGAATAAAATAAAGCAATTTAAAAAAAGACAATTGACATATTGCCTTTATAATTTCAATAACTGATAAATATTAGGCTCTTTTCATATAGTGTTACGCACAATATGCCTCATCTGTAGTATTTATAATTTATATACTTGAACTAAATTAATTGCCAAAAGGAATTTCTGGAAGCGTGAAACAGATAAGGTTCATCGCTAA
>JAPMOR010119363.1:133834-151003 GCA_026543865.1 Argiope aurantia | reverse complement strand
GCCAAGGGTCGACCATCTATTGGTCTGTGCTTTCACAGGAATGTAATCACAATAACTCAAAAACTGATATTTATGAAATTTGGTACATCATTTTGTGACTACAATTGTAAATCTGTATCAAATTTTAATTTTAATCGGTTGGAAAAAAGTGATGAAATACATATTAAGCTATCTGATACTTGGGCCTAATATTCCCAACGATCAATTGTAAGTATCAAGTCAAAGATCGCACATTTATAAGCTCTTTTGTAACTAAAATGACATGTGTATAGTAATATACCAATAGATTTATTTAAGAGTATCCGAGAAAATTTCGAAAGCCCACTCATTCCATGGTTTTTTTTTTGTTGCATGTAATTAAAGATTTTTTTTAAAAAAAATTCCCAATAATTCAAAGGATTAATCTCGCTTAAAATTGAAAACAAAATTTTACCCTTAATGCTTATTTAATCCTCCAAATCATGTGTTTTATGCATTATATTATGCAAAGCCGCACGCTAAAAACAAACTGTTATACAAGACACCAAGGTGACAATGAAAGTCGTTCTCAGCATTGTTAATAATATTTCGGACAGAAAGAAATGCACACACGGAGAGTTGTAAATTTTAATATAATTATCACCCGGATTTATGTTTATCATTATTTTAATCCACAAATTAACAGAATTCAAAACATTAGAAGAAAGCTCTTATATTCTCTTCGTCAATCACTTTCGATGCCACAAACTAACAAACAGAAAAATACTATCAGCGAAACCGAAAGTTATTCGGGCCATGGCCTCAAGAAAGGAATCGAATTTTGCATTAAATACCCTTAAATAGTTTATTATAAATTTACCATTAAATAGTTTCAGTATTTTTAATAGCAATTCGAATCCAAGGAAATGCACACATTAATAATTGCTTATTTTAAAGAAATTTCCCCCGGATTTATATTTTTCAATATTTTAATCGACAATTTGTCTTCTGAAGTCTTAAGCAACAGTCAAAACATTTAAAGAAAACCTTTAGTTTCACATAGTTAATCACTTTCGATGGCTTAAAAAAAAACGCTAAAAAAATAATAAAAACGTTGAGCGAAATCGAAAGCTATAAAGGTCACGGCTTCATGGATGGAATCGGATCTTGTATGGCGAAATAGAAGTGCTTCCCCTAAGCCTTTGGCGATCAGATATAATACTATCTAATGAAACTTATCTTCGAAATCTAAAATTGTTGGGTGTAGGAAAAAGATATAAATTTCAAACGGGGTATTACTGTCTCCAGCCATGTTTTGGCAGTTATTTTCTCAAAACCTTTTATTACCTTTGCCTGTTATATTGCGTAAAATCTGAAAGCGGATATAATCTAAAAGTCAGTAACAGTTATTTCTATTCAGTTTAAAAAAAAGCGTTCCACAAATCTCTGAGAATCATCCAAACCTTTCATTAACTCCACTGTAGCTTTTTTTTTGCCAGTTTTTTTTTTGGGGGGGGTCATGATTTGATTTAAATAAAACAGCGAATCTTATAAATAATAAAAACATGAACACTAGTCTTAGAAAATTCTAAAATTACTTATCTAGATTAATTTTTGATAAATGATTAAATGTAAAGTGATCACGTATTAAAGTAATTTTTAAGGTTTTAAATTCAATTTACATCTATTACATCGTTTTATCTAAATAATAGCATTGCTGTGAAGTTCCAATTAATTTCTGCCAAAGTTCGAACTTTTTCATTGAAATTCGTGGCTCATTGACAAGTAAATTTGTCCTCTCATTTTATTTAGCAAAATTAGCACATTCTGATAACAATCTTTCCAAACGTTGAAACTTTCACTAGTGTTTTTCAACAGGTTGTTCAAGACTTGAAGCGTGGTTTTGGGAGTGTCTGTTCAGAATTTTAAAGAATTATCAAGGTAAAGACATAATTTGTGTTCTTTTTCTAAAAATATGCCTGTTCAACGAAGACTCGAATGAAGTTTGAAAACCCTGAGGGTGTTTTTCTAATTCTTATCTGGTATATTTACAATACACGAATATCTTAAATTGCATTTAAGATCCTAAGAATTAAAAAAAAAAAGAAATTTAAAAAAGAGCAAAATGGAATTTGGAATACTTTTTAATAATAACTAAGCTTCTGAAAGCCAATTTAAGAGTTTTTTTAAACATTTAGGGTTACGAATTTTAATAAATTGGCACTTTTAAGTATTTATAAATTAAGATATAGCACCATAACCAAAACCGTGTAAATAATTTTTCATTCTTTGTATGCCAACAAAAAAAAAAAAAATAGATTTGAAAAAAAGATACCACTTTATATCCAAGGGACGTTTAAATAATTATCCCAAAAAATAATAAAACGTTTTAGTTGCTTTATCTTCATTTAAAAATCTTTAATATTAAAGAATTAAAAAATGCAAATTTTATAAATATATATATAATATGCTTTAAAAAGTAATGAACACATTTTCTTTTAAGTCTTAAATTGTTGTAAATTGTTTTATCACAAAAAGAGTCGACAAGACTGTGGAACTTGGGTGTAAAAAATAACTATTACACCTCGTCAAGCTTTTATCAGAAGGAAATTTTTGAATGAATACAACATGGTATGATTCCCGATTTAAACAGCAAACAAAACATGACAGATTATAATTCTTGAATGAAATGGAAGTTTCAATCAGTTTTTATTACAATTTCTATTTTATGAGATTGGAAGATTTACAATAGCTTTATTTTGCTGAGCTGAAGTAGTATAATGGAATCTTTTAACTATTAATCATTAAATTTATCCATTATTTCACAAGAAAGCTGTTCTTTATTCAATATAAAAAGAAACTAACCACAAGATCAGGCCTCTGATGGATTAGACAAATCAATATGAATTCCATTAAAAGCGTTAGGGTTAAATTTAACACTCTAGAAGAAGCAAAGTAGCGCTCATTTATCTTAGAATCGAGTAAGTCATGACAGCTCTTTACTGTAAGGGAAAGTTTCGCTGATGATAATACGTGACAGAAATCCAAAGAAGCGAGTAACGCTAATCTGTCACCGAAACAAAGAAAGTTTCTTTTTTCATAACCTTTGACTAGAATGGGTGCTGAACTTCTTCCGAGTTTCAATTTTTATTTTTCATCACCATGATTTAGTTCTTTAGAATCGAATAAGTTGAAGAATTCAGTCATTAAGTTGAAATCGGTGAATGGAAATACAATCGAACTGATCACAATAGACTTTGCGGTTGGATAGACATTTCATTTTTGTATATTGGTGGACAATAGATACACGCCTATTTCTGTAAAGATATCTCAAGAAAATAGAAATATCTAAGGCAATTATTTTATGAATGAAATATTTATAGTATAGGCTTGTAACATTGTTATTCACCTGATTTCAATATTTTAGAATTCTAATTTAATTTGTTTTAAAAAAGTGAAATACACAGAATGTATTCATATGCACTAAAATAACCTGGGGTCATGGATTAACGGAGAAAAGTCTTAATTCTGACCCTTATCCAAGATTGAGAAAATGCCCCGAAAAATTCAAAGTTTTACAAATAGGTTTCTTCACTATATCAAAATGTCACATGTCAAATTTGAAAAAAAAAAATTATACGTTATTGACATTTTTCTGAAATCGTTGTATGTGTAGAAAAACAAACTCTACGTTCAAAATTCAAAAAGTGCCCTAATTTTAAATATTGGTAATCGATTCATTGCTGTCACTGTAATATCAAAATGTCGTATGTCAAATTTAAAAAACATTTTATTGATGGAAGGCACTTACATGAGTCAACTGCATCTACTCTCAATGTGATATATTATTGGTGCTTATTGTCACAAAATGGAATATACCTCTACTGATTCCAGCTATTATATCAAGTGGTTTTTGACCTAGAATGTTTTGATAAAACAGCGATGATACTAAAGAAAGCATTATTAGCTTTACTTTTTCAGAAAGTCTTGAAGAAAACTATTTCATATTTTACTACAGAGTCGAATGTCACTCCAATATAATCATGTGAAGGAACGAACTACGTAGAAGGAAAATAATATAAGTAACAGTAAAACATAATTTTTTATGTTTCTTTAACTCGTCTTGCATTTTTATGGCTTGAGTTTTTAAATAGTCCATAATTTAAATGCTTCTAGTTTAATTTTTATTTTATATTTGTTTATTCATCACTTTTTTTTAGAATTTATTTCACTTTCCTGCACTTCCAGGGTTGGTTTCTCTGGTTCTAAAGCATTCCAGATAGTAGTTTAGAAAACAATACTAGTCTCAGATTTTAATTTTAATCTAATTTATTTTTGTGATATAATCCTCAAACACCAGATTTACTAATAATGCAATTACTTTTGCAACGGTACGAATCACTTTTCATGTTCACTTCTATAATAATACTAGCTAAACTCGTCACACATCTGAAGTTGCGATTCACCCACCCACCTGTAATGCTAAAGTTTATACTACAACTTAAAAAATACCAAAAAAATGATATCAAGTAATTTGTCTAATACTTATATGAGGAAACTGTATGAAAAAAAAAAACGCTTTAAAAATGAAAATATCCTTTAAAAAAATTTCAGTTGTATTTCGTTGCTTAAAATACTCATAGCTATTTCTCAGCAACAATGAAAGCATATGCCTTATTAGACAAATCATTTTATCATGTGTGCACAAATGCCTGCGAGCGAAATGTAATCATGAGAAATCCATGTGACAATCCGATGACCTTCAAAATCACTGATACCTTATTAGAAAAAAATAATAATCTTTCCTTCATCTTTATGATCAGATATCTTGCTAGAGGGGAAATTTCAAAACCGAAAGTAACAATCAAGAAAACCGAGTGTACGTCAAATGTACACCGCAGGCCTAAACGGGGTTCAGTGCACCTGAGAATCGAAAAAAATTTGCATCTTCGGACACCACAAAGCCGCTATTATTATCGTCCAGAAGTTTGAGGTGACAGGTTATGGCATTTCTAGAAGGGTGAAAAGGCTCTCTGACGTCAGTGGGGGGAACTTGATGGTCGAGAAAATTCTTCCTGTGGTTACCAAATAAAAAACTGTTACACCCTTAATCAACTTTGACCTCAGGTTCTGCCATTTTCACAGATAAAGTTTATGAACCGCTTGAAATGCCCATGAAAATGAGATTCATAATTATTAGAACCTCCCAGACCCTTCAAACTTCCCTTTTTTTTAGATGTCGAAACCGATTGTTCTGGTTCTCAGAATGGAATTTTAAAAACGCTTTATTGTTTTCTTTTTCTTTTCCTTTATTTTGCTTACAATTATATTTTAGCTTTAATGCTGCTACGATCTCTAACATCAACGATTTCTCTTACAATTGTTGAATAAACTTTTAGGATCTTAAGGTATTAGTTTTAACAGCTGTTGTGCAAATGATCAATCTGTTGAATGAATTATCAAAAATCGATTTCTTCAAGAATGACACAAATAATTGAATTTGAGTAAATTATAATTGTAACAAACATTGGCCAGTTTTGCCTTAAAGGAAAATTATTTGGTTTGGAGAGTTATTTTTCTTTTCAATAATAAAAGATGTCTCTTGATGCTTATAAAAACACTGATTTTCAAAATATTTGCCGATATCCGTTTTTAAAAAACAAAACTTTTACCAAATCTAATTTTTCGCAATTAAAAAAAAGGATTCGTGTTTTTAATAACTGAGAAGTTTGAAAGTCAGCGTCTGATTTTCGGAACATCATTAGAGAATTCAATGATTCTTTATAAAAATGACGTCAAATTAATTTATAATGTTGAAAAGATGAAAAATTGAGATTTCAAAAATGTTATTTTCCCTCCCCCCCCCCTCTTTTCTTGCAAAAAAAAAAAAAAAAATGGTAACCATAAATTTTATATTTTTTATTTCTTCTCAGAAAATTCAGTAAACCAAAAGATTTTATTTAAACGATGGAGCATTTTACCTTAACTATCATTGCGTTTAACTATGATCATGATTGAAATAGGCAATAAAATGATCACATTATTGAAATGCAAATAATCTGATATGTTATCATGAGACAGTATATACTTAATTGCAGGAAGCTGCAAAGATATCACAAAGTCTAAAATCTTACTTGTGAAATTTACAGAAAAGTCTAAATGATGGTGCTGAATCATAAAAGGAACTCATTTCATTTGACATCATAATCATATGACAAACTTAATTGCACATGTCTTGCAACTGCATACCATAATGTTACAATGTGATGTAACGAATTCATGCAACTGTCTCCAAGAATTCCTGTTTTTTTTATTGTTTTTTTTAAGATCCACAGAATTGTTTAATTTATAAAAATTAAATTCTTAAATGCGGAAATATCAAAAATGAGTTCGATGTATCTGAACACCAAATTAGAAGACGAATAAAATATGAAGGACGTTAACATCTTTCGATGGCCTATTCTTTTTCCTCTAGTAATTTATTTTCGCACTTGTGTTGCAACATTATGTAATGGTGATTTCTGGTAACGATTTGTGATTCACACTTCTGATTAGTAGAATGATTACTGATTAGTAGAATGAATTTATCGTTAAGTCAACATATACAGGTATGCTTCTGTAATTTTTGCAAGGGTTTTTTTTTTTTATATATTGAGGAGAGCACTTAAAGGAATACCTTAAGGACTTGAAGGAATAACTTATTATTATTATCAAAATTAGATTTTCTCTTTTTAAAGCTCAGATAAAATGACAAGATTTCTTATTAAATTGTTTAAACTCTGCATTTTATTTATATGGGAATAGAAATAAAAAATTAATCTCTTAATTTTGATTTGCTTGGATATGGTTTTTGCGCATGCCAATGTAACATATTAAGATAATGTCTTAGAAACAGCTGCCAAAAATGCACAAATTCAATGTAAATGAAAGTTTTTTATTTATTGAGCACAATTTTTTCTAGAAATAGTAAATAAACTTTTATTTACAGTTATTTCTCTAAATTGGAAGAATTTTGCCATAAAATATGAAATATTTTATTACAATGATCTATTTATTTACCATTTTTTAATGGGAATAATATGTCATCATAATACTGGTCGTATCCACAAATTCTCAATTTGAAATCAACCATATGTACATTTTCATTTCATTTATTTCAATTGAAAACATTTTAAAGAAATTTTCATATCTCCTTGCTTTTTTTTTTAACATTTTTTTTAAAATCAGAAGCATTTACTTACATCTGAATTACGAAATTGATACATTACTTAATGTCTGCAATTTTTATTTAATAACCATTAATGCACTATGTTTTATCCTAAAAATTGGTTAATATCTCCGTAAATTTTATCATTGCATTTTTTCCGTGTAAAAAAAAGTAAAATTTCCTGTAATATTAAAACATTAAATTAAACCTTGATTTTTAAACTATATGTTTTATGTATCCAGTGCTATAATTATGAAAAAAACCCGTCTACCTTTATCCTGTATAATATACTACTCTTTAGCAATATATAATGAAAATTACTATTATAAGTATTTGAGTTGGTTAAATTTCCTTTAACATTTCAATGACCATTTCCAAAAGCAATTTCTACCTAAATTAATGCTTCACGTTTTATAAATTTTAACTTTCTACTACCATATTAACTACGATGTCATTAACTAGCTCTGCAGATTCCGTTACTTTCAAGTAAATGAAGATGTTTTATTGTTCGGATTAGGAAACTTGAAATTTAAATTCCATATGACCCACTATGTGTCTAGTCACGGCCAAAGTGACCTGCAAGTCACAAACTCGTTTTGAAAAGTAAAACCTTCAAAAACGAAAAGTTTAGACTTCTTTTATCTTTCATTCTTGTGGTGCTTGTTGCAAGCCGAGAACACGTCATAATTTTTTTTTTAATCATTGAAAGTAATATGCCAAACATTACAAAAGCACATCTTCAAAAATAAATAAGTAAATAATAAATAAATCCATTCATATTTTACTCAGTGTCTTTGCTCGCCTTGGAACAGAAGATGTGATTTGCTTATATATTACAGAAATTTGTTTAAACGTAATCGTGCAAAATCAACTTACGCCCGACTGTTTGGTGACAAAATAGGTAACACAATTACAAAAACAGAAATAACATTTCAGGTAACGAGAGTTAAAACTTTGGTTTGGGAGAAAACATACTTTCTAACTGAACTTTTAAATATCTACTTTTAAGTTAAAATCTTTTGCAAATATTACAGATTTTTTAGGCATTTATATGGTTCGGATTTCAGGTAACGAGAGTTAAAAGTTTGGTTTTGGGAGAAAATATATTTTTTTGCTGAATTTTTTAATATCTATTTGTAAGTTAAAATCTTTTTGCAAATGTTACAAATTTTTTTAGGTATTTATATCGACATTTTCGGATAATAAATATTTATACTCTCGCATTTTTTGCAAAAAAAAATTACCCCCAAAGTTACGTTTTAGTCAAGTTAGAAACATCAATTGCTGACTTATTTTAGAGCTTTATGTCATAAAACACCTTCTTAGACAGGTTACAGAAGAAGTTTTTTTCCATGTGTATCTTATTATGTAATTTATTCATATGTATGTTGAAAAAGAAAAAGAAAATTTGTAGAAGAATTAAAATGTTTGTTAATAAGCAAATGCATATAATTTTCTCTATTTAAACTTAGGTCTTATTCATATCTTTCCTAATTTTTAGAAATAAAACTAAACAGCTAATTAATAAAATTTTTCATAACTTTCCTAATATATTCTTAAAAAAACTGCAAATTTAATAACTATGAAAATGTATAACTTGCTTTAAACGAGCAACTAATTCCATATGCCTTTTCAAATTTTGGGGAAATAATTCTAAATTATAACCAGCAACTAAGCCTTAATCAAGTAGCTAATTCCATATACCTTTTCAAATTTTGAGAAAATAATTCTAAATTATAACGAGCAACTAAGCTTTAAACGAGTAGCTAATTTCATGTACCTTTTCAAATTTTAAGAAAATAATTTTAAATTATTACGAGCAATTAAGTTTTAAACAAGCAACCAATTCCATATGCCTTTTCAAATTTTGGGAAAACTATTCCAAATTATCTTTCCAGAACACTCTCTTCCAAGAATTAGCAAGTAATTCGTTACTCTGTGCTTCAGTGTATTCAAAGTATCTTAAAAGACATTTGCATACATCTAAGTTCTGGAATATCTAATTGATATTAATCAGGAATTTTATTTTCTAGAAAATAATCTAATGGGGTTTTTCCATAGAACATCCTGTTTCTTATGATTTAACATAGCCATAAGAAAGCACAAGGTTATATGAAAAAAATATATATAAATATTTAAATTATGATTATGTTGATTTACTTCAAGATGTGCAACGCAAGCGTACGTAGGGCATATCGAAAAAATAAGAAAAACGTGATTAAGAGATTTTTTTCTCTAAAAATTAATTTATTCTTCTTGAATATGTGATGAGAAGAATGTAAAAAAATGAATAAACTCAAGGTAAAAAGTCTTTTTGGTATTCATTTTTTTTTTTTTTTTGCATTTGTTCGCGTATTTTGAAGCATTTAAAAGATTGCTGTGTCTAGAAATATTTATAATTATCTCTCCTATTCTTAAATGAGTAAAACACTAAGATTTAAATATCATCTTATCACAACTTATTAAGATGAAGCATAGAATTATCCTAGCAAAAACATCTTTTTTCATTAATGTTATTACTTGATGTCAGGGCTGTCTATTTCAATTCTCTATGGTTGGCCTTCAGTTTTTGTATAAATGCTTAAGATGCATTTCTTTCTAAGAACTATTTTTATAATGAAGCATGAATAACGTCTTAAAATTAAACATTCCGTATTATATATATTTTTGGGTTTTTTTTTTCTTTTTAGTGTGTTTTTTTTTTTTTTTTTTTTTCTAATAAAAAAAAAAAAAAGGGAATGTATTGCATTTGACAAAACTCAACACCAGGGATTCCATTTACTTCTTTTTTAAGTATCACCTTTACCATTAAAAGGTCTTTGACTTTTTTAGTTAACAATAAACTTACCCGAGAGGCCGTTGGGTATTTAACTGCAAGCTACATACACAATTATATGATTCCAACCTTATGTGGGCCCCCGAATTCAGGGTCCACCAAGGGGCACTTTCAGTGTATATCATTAAACTAAACAGTAAAGATATATTCTAGAAGTAACAGGTTTAGATACTGTAGCAAGGTGAAATTAATCTGGACCTTGACCTTAAGATTTATTGTTAATAATACAGAAAAATTTACTTTCCCGATGTAATCTGATGTTCCACTCAATGAAATGTTTTAAAAGCTTCAGTATGCCTTTATGTACCTCTGATCAGAGAAATTTATTCAAATACAACTTTTTAATAATAATAAACAAATTTATAATAAAAATTATATCTCCTGTAAAAGATAATTTTAAATTTCAGCATCTTACAAGCTTGAAATTTAAACATATAGAATGATTTTGTATACTTAAAATATGTTTTTTTAATTAATTTCATCATTATTATTTTTAACCCCTTCACTTCCATTTACGAGATATCTCGAAGAAAGCTGAGGTAAAATTAAGTGTTTATAAATTTCGCTGGTACTAAATGGGTTAAGAGTGTTTTAAAAAATGACTTTGATTGGTTATCTCAATTCGAATTTAAAATAGTCGATATTGAATTTGAAATATCTAATTGTTTTTATCTGATACTCGCCTTTAAGCATACAAAAAAATCAATGAAATCATAAATTCAGTTTATGAATACCAAAACTATTTACTAGAAATATTATCTAAGAGATAAAAATATTTAGCTAAGCGATTCATAAACATACTTTAGTTTTCGGGAAACCTAAGAGAATTGATTTGGATAGTAAGTAAAATGAATTGAGATAGTTGCATAAATTTCAATAATGTTGTGACAAGTTTTTGCTTTTATATATATATATATATATATATATATATATATATATAAAAATCGTTTACGGTTCGTCAGAGAGTAAGTTGAAATTCCAAACAAACCCATAATAAATGCTTGAATTTCGAGACAAAATGATAAAAGCAATAATTTCAGTTGATTACAAAGTTAAAAAATTACTTTAGTAACTTACTTTCTATAAACAATTATAAGAAAACCTGCGTTATTATTAAATACGATGAAAGGAATGTCTCTCAGAAATACAAGTTTTGCATTAGGACCATGAAAATGTTGAAATAGAGAGAACATTTTAAAATAAATAACTTTAAAAAATGAATACTTTCTTTCTTCTTTCTCTTTCAACTAAATTCTAAAGATTGCTATAAATGTTCTTACTTTAAAATACATAAGAAAAGAAAGAACATTTTTAAGCTCTTGATGGTCGAGCGAAAGTCTTGAAGGAAAGTAGGAGATAGTCTAGATCAACAAGCATAATTGCTTCTCAACAAAGGGAATCCAAGGAGTTCCCTTTAAATTAGCAGCATGAGTGCACAATGGAAATGCATGCATTTCCTTGTCTAGGGAGGTTCAGAACTTCGACGACCCCTTTGGTCGAAAGAAAGCTAATTTCAGTCATTTTTTTGTGAGAGGGAAAAACCACACAGTGTATTATATCAACATCAAGAACAATAATAGACCTCTAGAAAGGTCAAAAAAATCTCTGCATGGCTAATTATGTTATATAGTGATGACCACTTGCTTCAGAATCTTATCTACAAGCACAAATAATGAGTTTCATTATTTTAGAATATTTCAGTAATAAAAAAAAATATTCGGTTGTTGCCATTTTAGCTTGATTGAAGTTTTTTTTTTTTTTTTTTTTTTTTTACTTTTATGTCCCTTTATCTTGCGGAATAAAAACAGACTATAAAATTTTTAAACCCTCAGTAAAAAATCTCTCTTTTTTTTCCCCCTTTCTTATTAGTCGATAGCGATGGGGCAAGTAAAGAATAAAAAACGAATTTTGTATAATAAAATAACTTCTTTGAGAGTTCATGAATATGCATTTTATAATTTGGTTTTGACTTTAACAAAATCCATCTTTTATTCATAAATTTTAGGATAGTATAACTTTTGTGAATTTTTTTTTTCTTTTCCGATAAATCTTGCAAGCAATATTTAAAATTTGAATTCAAACTGAAATATTTCCACATTTTCTTATGATCAATAATTTCAACTATTAGGGTACAGTTTCAATGATCTGTACTCTAATATTGCGTATACTCTTATCTGTACTGTGCAGATGCAGAGTACTGTATCTGTGCTCTTTGGATCGCCAGTTATCAAGATAGCTTTGACAAAAAAAAAAAAAAAAAAAAAAGGACATGCAAAAATTTTTCGAATGAAAAAGAATAAAGGCAACCAAACAACTGACGTTGATTATTAAGTTCAAGAAATAACATTTTAATATAATATGCAATTATGTAAAATTTTAGCAACGCTGTTTAGGTGGTCATTAATTTAATACGTTATACTGATTTTTTTCCCCTTCAGTTATTCAATTATCCGGGTATTCGAATATCCTGATTGGGTGTAATCCTAATTAATTCGGATGATTGCAAATCTGCTGTACCGCTTTTTAATATCAGTCAAAAATTCATTTTCCAGTGCTATCAAGAAATTAAAGTACAAAAGGCAGATTTATCAATCCTGTATTTTTTTTGGTTAACAGTAATATCGATTAAGATATGATTTTAAATATCAGGAAAAAAAAATTTTTTTCAATGCCATTCTTTATTGTTCATCATATTCTCTAAACATAATGGCATTGAAAAAATCGCGTAAACAAAATATCACAGGTGAATTTCGAAACAACCCACAGAAAGATTTTTACTATCGGAACTTTCCAGAATAAACTCTTAAACCAAAAATATCCAATTACTCCCTAAATTCTAATTTTACCACAATGCAGCAAATAGCGAGATGCCTCCGAAATTCATAATTCATTTCAGCACTTCAAGAAAAATGTGTGGAAATTCTCGCAATGTTTACTCCTTAATTCAAAAAAAAAAAAACTGTCTTGGAGGAAAGTTCTTGCCTAATTAACGCGTGATTCACCTCAATAACAAGTCTGTTTTTCATTTCAAAAGACACAGGGAAGGTGAGAGTGAAACCATTACGGAGAAAGAGAAACGAACTGTTATTCAGACAGTTAGACATAACATAGTAAGAAATATCAATGTAGTAAATCATGATAATTCAGTTACAAAAAACTCTGATTTTTACTGCGGTATTAAAGACTTGTTACGCAAATTTATTTCATGTTCGATACAACGTTAAAAATAATAAATTAATATTTATTCTAGATCATTACACATTACAGTGTATTACGCTATGTCATATATTGTCGCTTTTATATCAAAATGTCGAATATCAAAAAACACACATACAACAAAACATATAGCAACAAAACAACAAACCACTAGAGGGATATGACATTTTGTAAAAACATACAACAATTTAAGAGGAGATGTAACCAACGTTTACCAACGTTAATAAAATAATTTGACAAATTTGAAATTCGATATATAGATATAACAATAACGATATAGTTAGCAAAATAGTTTTTACTTTTGTAGGTAAAACATTATTTGCCCTAAAATAAGAAAACTGATAAATCAAAATGTCGTATATCAAAAACCACGCACACAGCAAAACATTTTGTGAGGACGGAAACCACTAGTGGCATATGGCATTTTGTGAAAACATACAACAGTCCTGTTTCAGATACAACACTTTGAGAGGATATGTAGCATTTACCAGCATTAATAAACGATTTTGGCAAATTTGAAATTCGATGTATTGATATTACAATGACGATATAGTTAACAAAATAGTTTTTATATTTGCAGGTAAAACATTATTTATCCTCAAGTAATAAAGTTCACTTTCATAAATTTCGTAACAACATGAAAGTTGTATACAACAGCTGCATTATATTACATAGAGGGTATGTGGCCTTTATTGCTGCAGTAGAAATATTGCTTATGCTGAAATAACAAGTATTTTAAGGAAGGAATTTTGAAATAAAAGGTATCGGCTTGGCTGCTATTGCGGAAAGATTGTCAATTAGTACTTCTGTTAGGTTTCTACGACAAAACATTATTTATCTTAAACTGATAAAGTTCTCTTGCATAACTGCCTTAACAATATGAAAGTTGTGCATATGCATGGCAGCTGCATGATATTACATAGAGAGTGGGTGATATTTACAGCTGATGAGAAAATACTGTTTATGCTGAAATAATAACTACTTTAAAGAAAGAATTTTTAAATAAAAAGTATTAGCTTGGCTGATATTGTGAAAAAAGGGTCAATTAGTACTTCTGTTAGATTTTTTTTTACTTAAGTAAATAAATGTAATTGAGAAGACTAACTTTATTTGAAATATTTAATTAAAGCTTATAAATAAATCTAATCTAATTTCATTTATCGCCAGTTAAGTTTCTTTATTGCTATGCAATCCGGAGATAGTAAAAAAAAGTTTCGTTTAGACATGTGGATCAAATTAATCGATAACCAGCAGCGAGCGATAAAATGTAGGAAAAGCTCGTTAATTCTCCTTTATTCAGTAAATCATATCTAGTAACCGATATTTTTTATTGCATATCTTCACAGTATAATATAATATGTCACATTTCAGTATCACAAAAAGTATAATAAAACTGAATGCGTATTAATTAAACTTCATTTTGCTTTTGCTTTTGATATACAGTAACAGAGAATGTTGTCACTTTTTGAATTTTAAAGGAAATTTGCTGATTTTGTTGCCAAACATAATTACAGGATATTATATTGATCGTGACTGATTAAACGATGTTGACTTGAAACAGAAGACAGCTCGTGTTGCAATTTGTGAAGCATGAGATATTGATGTGAATGTCTTCTGATAATGTATATACCCAAGTAATAACAATAGATGTACACAAATTGACGGAAGTCGGTTTACTAGGACAATGGACAATTGACTATGAGTCAAAAAAATTAGTCTTTTAACTTTTAGGTAATTTTTGTTTTCTCTTTGGAAAACAAGATGATTTTCTGGTGATTTCGAGATTATTAATTAACATGCACTTCTGTGAGACGAAAAAGCCTCGAAGGTGTTATTGAAAATAAAAGCAATTGCGATTGACTTTGAAACAAAACAATTTATATTTTCAGGAATTGTATTTTTATTGAATTAATTTGTTTAGAATTTTATTACACTGATCAAGTTATATCATAAATGTTTTAGGTGCACAAAAGCAGCTGGTTCTACTAATAATAAAAAAGAATGTATACGTGTGCGTTGGCGCCTGACTACAGATCAATAAAAAATACGAATACCGCAGAAGTTGATATCTTGCTTCTTTTATACTAGTAATAAAGATAAATATGTCTGTATCCTTGTATCTATTGTATGTCTATAGGATAGACCTTTAACCTAAAGCTTCCAAATTTGACACTAGTATACTTCAGGAGGGAAAATTGTGCATCTAGAGCAATTTTTTGAAATTTTAATTAAAAATTAATCGAGATTTCAGAATTTTCCCGCAAAACTTGAAAGCATTTTTGCACCAAAAAGATTTTCACATCATTTTAAAATTGAAAATTTAGTCTTTTTAATGAAATCAATTGAATTGCCATGTAATTTTTCCTTTTTGACAGTTTTAAAAATATGATTGATTTTCAGTAATATATTTCATTATTATGATGAAATTCAAGCCATTTTCAGTGCTAAATATATAACCGCGTTTTTCATTGCATTGTTGAAAGCTAAGGAAGAAAAATTCTGTTAATTATCTGTGCAGATTAGATGAGGAATCGGAAAGTGAAATTGCATTACCGCGAAGGACAATGTGCAATTTGAAATAAATTACCCTGATACTTAAGTCTTTAATGGCTCTATGATATAGAACTTAACCGCATCAGGAAGAATTATATGCAGAATAGACAGAGTAGGTGTAAAACTGTTAAAATAAAATGATATAAAAGACCTAGAATTTGACGCTTAAAAATACTTCGTTGAAGCAGTCATGAATATCAAATCATACATAAGAGACTTAATTAAAATTAAATACAATCAATATTCTAGACGAACCAGCTGGTAACCAAAAGAGTTAATTTATACTAAAATGGAGTGTTGCGCCAATTTCTGATGTTTAAAAAAATAAAAATTAAAAAAAGAATTTATACAAATACATCCTAGTGTCGTCTAACGCAAAATAGCGACTTCTATCAATTTAATTTTCAATCAACAATAAAAACTACTCATAGAAATTCATGCTCATATGGAGAAATCGTAATTATTCTTTTTTAACTACTGAATCTGTCCAAACTCTGCTTCGGGCAAATGGCTAGTTGGATATTTGTGTGTGCTACAAAACCGTGGAAATATTTTACACGTCTATACAATACACCAAATGATAGAGCTGCCACCTTTCCTTTGTGGAAGGATATAAATTTTCGCTAGCAAGTTTAAGACTTCGGAATACTACCGGGTTTTACAAGACAATGCGACAACTCACTACAGAACATCAAATACTACATGCAGCTTTCAATGTCGCTTAAGGTAAAGGGGAACACGTTGTAAGAAATTCTGACCCCTTTGAATGCTTAGGTAAGCACACCTGGTCCTTTAACCATGAGGGACAATGCACTCAAAGCTCTCCCTCTCCTCTTTTACAAGTTTTTCAATCCACGTGAGCAAAAGTATTTTGTAAAACTGTAACGATAAGATTTGTCACATTAGCTCAGACACAGTTATCAAGTTATTTGTTGTTTGATAAAATTTAATACAACATAATCCGCTCGTTGAATTTTTCAGATATTTATGGTTATCTGAACTATTTTCTATGCACTTTGATCTGCTTGTTGTTTGAAATATTTTATCGCTTTTATCAGATACCATGTAAGAAATCAGGAGTAGTTCAACCCGATTAGATTTCAGCAAAAAATAATTTTTATCGCGGCAGTTCACTTATTATAAGAAAGCAACTTTTCTATAACGTGTATATAGAAATTTAAATAAATTATAAAAATTCAAATAGAATAAGATATTGGTAACTATTGCATCTATTTTGGGATAGTTGCTTTGGTAAAATTTATGAGAAAAATATTTGTATCACGATGCATGAAAAAAAAACACCGATTTTCCAATTGATGATACATTCGTATTACGATCATGAAAAAAACCCATCGATTTTCCAATTGATGATACATAGTAATATTCGTATTACGATACG
>JAPMOR010119363.1:108336-133824 GCA_026543865.1 Argiope aurantia | reverse complement strand
TCGATTTTCCAATTGATGATACATAGTAATATTCGTATTACGATACGCGAAAGAAAAAACCCATCGATTTTCCAATTGATGATACATGGGTAATATTCGTATTATGATCATGAAGAAAAAAAAACCATCGATTTTCCAATTGATAATACATGGGTAATATTCGTATTATGATCATGAAGAAAAAAAAACCCATCGATTTTCCAATTGATGATACATAGTGATATTAGAACTCTACTGTCATCAGACCATAACATAATTCTGCTGAAATTCATTGACTACAATTATAGTATTTTACACTCAATAAAATCAAAATAAGGAAGTGAAGTGTAAGCATAAAGTAAAATATAAGGAACGAGAAGCGGAAACTAGTTATAATACTAATCAAAAGGGAAACCTCTCATTCTTTCTGTACTCAAAACCCTTTGGGAGACTAAAAAAAAATAGAAAGAGAGAAAAATGATTGAAATAAATTTCCTCAAAAGATGCGTACTTTTTATTCAAGGACATAAAAGCAGTGCCCTATTTGATGTGTTGCAATAGAAAATATCTTGTCAAACAACTTACAGTGGCCAACGGGCTTCATCCTATCAATAGACTTATCATGGAGACGTTTAATTTTATTGCTTTTTACTTTTGAAACGCTGTATAATCATGAATGAAGAAAGTTTCGGTTTCTCTCGCGGAGCATTCGCGGAAAGAGTGTTTTTAATGGGTGGCTCAGCGGTTTCCGCGAATAATATTTGTGATAAGTGGCTCACAAAAAATGATAGCAAAGCACTACTTTCGATGAGCAAGTCTCTTTTCAGAATCTGATTTTCACAGATGAAAATCAATATATCAAAAGAGCGAGTAATTTTATAAATGTTTTGATGGTGATTTGATGCAGACGAATACATTTTAGAAGGTAAGCTAATGTATGGCTTATACACATAATCAATTCACATTTTTTAATCTCGGAATTATTGATGAATAATTTTTAATGAAATTTAATCAAAAGACTTTTAAAATGCAAATTTTAAAAGGCCGCTCATTTTATTGTAAAATATTCATATACATATGAAATAAATTATAAGCAAGTAAAACAACACGAAAAATGCAAAATAAATTTACTGAACTTTTTTAACATCTACAGAATAATTTCTTCTTCAAAATAAAATTTTTAAAAATCTCTATCTGTTTTTTTACATATATATTTACTTTATTCAAAACAATATAGCCGCATTTTTTAAAATTACACAGCAGAGAATTTCATTGGATGTAATATCTCACTAGTTAATAGTAGCTGGGTTTAATATTTTGCATTATTTAAATAAAATTTTGCCTTCTACACAAAATTATTATCGAAACAATAAATATCCCGACTGTCGATTGCGGATTATAAAAAAAGTTGCATATATTATCTAATTTTTGAAAATTATTCTTTCACCTGTTTAAATATATGATTGAAATAATTTTATAGAAATTCGATTATATCTTTAAAATGAATACCTTTTCTAGCTTCAAAAGGCTTTTATTTTATATCTAAATTGAGATCTGTGGAAAGATCTATGAAAGATTTCTAAACGAGGATAACAAAAGAAAATTATTGTTAAAAGTATTTTGTTTAATGGTTATTTTAAGTGACTAATTTAAAATCAATAATGCGTCTAAAATCTGAAATACAATTCTCATAAGTTTCTCTTTATCTTGCGAGAATTTTTTAAAATTAAAATAATAATAGCAATAATAATTGACTATAACGAAAATATTAAATGAATGTAAAATAAAATGAAATATTAAATGAATACTTAACGAAAATATTAAATGAATATAGCAACCCCATAATAAATCAACTTTTTAAATATTTGCATATTTTAAAATTCATATGAAAATCAAACTGATGGCATAATAAAGGTAAAAGATATTTTACAAACGAAAATATACATATTTTTATTTCATGCATAATAATAAAAAATATTTTTTAAACATATAAATATATAAAATTCTGTATAATTTCATTAAATATTAGATTATACATAAATATACTATGATCTTTTAAATTAAAATACAATCCTTATTGAATATATTAATTAAATGAAAATAATATGCAAAACTCACCTTTTTCATAAAGAATCGAACAATGTCGTCGAAAAATGCAAACCCAACTCCACCAACAACCAGCGATACTATTCCGCAAACAGCTAAAGCAATTATAATAAGTCTGCCTTTATTGGCTGTGAGATTCATTTTTTAATTAATAATATTTTATAATATTATAAAAATAATTGCTTTTTAAATAAATAAATTACAAAAATCTTTCAAAATGCGCTTTTTAGTCCTTGCTATTTTGAAATCAATGTAAACAAATTCTGTGGCTCTAGCCACTCTGTAATCATATAGGGTACTTTGGGAAATGAGAATGATCTTAAGAAAGCCCAATTCTGAAATTCGCAACCATGTTTTATTTTGCGCGCTTCCATGGTACAGCGCCATCTGCATGACGTTTCCAGTGACGCAGCAAATGAAGGCGGAGCTAGATGATTCTCCTAGTGGCGAGGTTAACAAGCGAATCAACCCAGGTAAACAGAATAGGAAGCAAAAAATAAAAAAGGAAGAAAAAGATTTTCAATTAGCAAGTTCACTTTCCTTGTTGCACGCAGCTAATGTCAAGTGAAAATTCACCCCACTCTTATTTTTTTCTCCCCCCACCACTGTTGCGATTTGACGTCAGAACAATTCAAAAACCCAAGTTTTCGTGTCCTTAGTAATATTTTGGCAATCATTTGCTTCCTAATCATTGGTCAAAACATGTAATGAATACTGATTCTTTAAGGTTCCATTGTTAAAAAATTGCCCCCACGTGTCGAATGGTATTAGGGATTCTTGTAGAATCAATTAGCTGACATTCTGACTGCACAGATTTACACGGGTAAATATTATGCAATTGGAAGTGCTAAAAAGTGATTAGTAATCTCATGATTAATCATTTTTTTTCTTGACAGTTAAACATATTTATCTTTAATCTCTAGTTCAATTAGATTATTCACTGAAAATGGATTATGATTGTATGATGGATAATAAATGATATTTATATAAATTCGTGTTTTTCATTACATTTCTTTTTCATGTCATAGAGCTCATAATATTTAGTAATATACAAAGTTTTTACACAATACTGGAGAAGAATGCTGATTCTTTAAGGTTTCATTGTTAAAAATTGCCCCATGTGTCGAATGGTATTAGTGATTCTTTTAGAACCATGTAGCTAACATTCTTGGTGCACATATTAACACGGGTAAACATTAGAACATTTTTCAATCGAAAAAGCTGTTAGTAATTTCATTTTTAATCATTACTTGTTGATAGGTAAACACATTTATCTAAATTCTCTAGTTCAACTAGGATTATTCACTAAAAATGGATCATGATTGCGTTATGGATAATAAATGATATTTATATAAATTCCTGTTTTTCATTACATTTCTTTTTCATGTCATAGATCTCATAATATTTTATAATATACAAAGTTTTTACACAATACTGGAGAAGAATGCTGATTCTTTAAGGTTCCATTGTTAAAAAATTGTCCCAATATCTCGAATGGTATTATTGATTCTTGTAGAACCAATTAGCTAACATTTTTGGGTACACGGATTTACACGGGTGAACACAAAAACATTATTCAATCGGAAGTGCTAAAAAGTTATTAATAATTTTAATGTTAATCATTGTTTGTTGATTATTAAACACATTTATCTTGAATTGGGATTATTCGATGAAAAGGGATTATGATTGCGCTAAAAAGTTATTAATAATTTTAATGTTAATCATTGTTTGTTGATTATTAAATACATTTATCTTGAATTGGCATTATTCGATGAAAATGGATTATGATTGTATTATGGATAATAAATGATATTTACATGAATTCGTGTTCTGCATTACATTTTTTTCATACTATGGAGATTATAATATTTAATAATATACAAAGCATGCGCAATACTAGAGAAAACATTCAATAAATACCCAATAGTTGTGATGAACGCGTTGAAAAATAGCTCGTTGGGATTTTAATTTATACATCAAACACTAATTTGTGTATGTGTTTTAAAACGATCTGTTACAATTCTATAACTTTGTATATATTCTACAAAGCGCCACTAATTACCGCAGAAAATTAAAATTTATTAGTTTCTTTAAGCAAAATAACAAAATTATAACCCCGCCATTATTTTTATTTTTCTTATTTATTTATTTTTTGACTTATCAGCTATATTTCGGTAGATGATAATTTTTTTTTTTTTAATCTCAATATCTAACGGAAATGTTAGTCTCACGTCCATATTTTTAATCCAGACTATGGCATTTTCAGTGAAAGAAATTGATGTAATGGGTGTATTTTGAAACCTATTTTTCAATAAAATAATTTATAATATGGACAAAAACTGATTCTCTAACTGCGTTTAAAAAAGTAATGACTTTGTTTCCATTTTGCTTTAAGATATTATCTACAGATATCTAAGAAAATTCCATGTCATATTACACTGATTATCGTTAAGGTTACAAATTATTGTCAATTTCAGAAACATTTTACTAAGCTTATCTAATTCATACCACATTTTTTATCATATATTTTTTTCTCTCACATTTTTTTTTTTTTTTACATATCTAAAAAAGTATTTTATCGATTCAGCAAATGATATTTTATATTATACAATGCCTTATACATGTGAGTTTTATAAAAAAAAATATTACATATCAAGGAATAACAAGTAAAAGTTGAAATCTACTTAGAATTTTTTTAATTGTTTATTTTTCTTTTAATAAGGTTATGTCTGTTATCTCCGGTATGAAAGCATTAATTTTGAAATGCATGAATGACATCTTAATTGAAATTCATTTTTCTTCATTCATATTTTACAGTAGTATACATTAAAATAATTCAAGCGAATTTAATTAACTATCAATAATGGTACTACACTATTTGTCATGTATAGTAGAATGGGGGAATAAGGATGATTTTGTATAACTAAAAATAAAATTATCTCAATTAATAATGATTTTTCTAAGGATGTGAAAACTTAATTAGTAATTTTGTGCTCTAATAATTGCCTTCGATTTTCAACTATTCTTTCGATTTATTTTCCAAAAATTATTAAATGGATTGCATATTTATTTATCAACTTTTTTGTTAGATAGGCGATATCTTATTAATACAAACAACGAAAAAAGGCGAAAATATGGCACCCTTATACAATACAAACAATTAATATGAAGTCTATTGTAAGTCAACTATGTATGAGATATGTGTGATGTCTATGCCAAGGCAAATGCTACAATCTCTTCATTTAGGTCTTTAAACGTTATTTCTTTTCAAATTAAACCCAAGAAATACTGAAATTGTCCTCAACGAAATAAAAATTGAAGAATTTAGTGAAAACATCTTCGTGGGAAAAGAAGCAATGTCTTTTTAATTTTTTAATATATACAAGGTGTCTACTGCAATACCTCCGGTTCAGTTACTAATTTCTAAATTGTTAGTGATAGATGTAGACTTCCAATCGTAAAAATATTTTTAATCAAATCAAGAATTATATTTCATATTAGTTTTGTCAATAAATGCGCCACTAAAAAAGTTGCAGAATCTAAATTTTGTACAGACCTATGATCCTTTTAGTCATGTTCTTGTATTCTTGTATTCATGTTCAAAACATTCTTGATATTCTTGTATTCTATTTAAAATAATGCTAAACTCTCCTGTGACTAAAACTGACTAATTATGAGTCTTTGAATTCGTTATTTTAAGTCTATCAACAGTCGTGTCAAGCAAGTGCCATTCGTGATTGGTGTATTTCCCTCTTTGTAAAATTTTCATGTTATTAAATCATCTAAAATAATGATATTCAAAGTCCATAAATGAATTCGTTATTTTAAGTCTATCAACAGTCGTGTCAAGCAAGTGCCATTCGTGATTGGGGTATTTCCCTCTTTGTACCATTTTCATGTTATTAAATCATCTAAAATAATGATATTCAAAATCCATAACTCAGTCAGCTTTTATCGCAGAAGAATATTTTACTGTCAAGTGAATTGTGTGTCAAGAACATTTTACTTAAAAATACTTATTGGACAAGAGAACTTATAAAAATTTAGATTGCGTACTTTTTTTTCAGCAGTGCAGAGTAATTATAAAAACTGCATTTTTTCCGAAAATGTAAGATTAGACATTCATTTTAGAAATATATTTTATTTCGTATAAATAGAACGGATGACACTAATGAACCGATGCTCTTCGTCCAAATAATACATACGATGTTTCAGGTACGAAAATGAGTAGCAAATAATATGGAAATATTAAGTTCCTTTAAATTATAAAACTGATAGTAAATCCGAAAATGCTGTTAATTAAAAGCATATCTTTGAATTAAATATATTTATTTTACATAGGTGAGTGTATAATAATGTTACAAATCTGTAAATAACAATAAATTTTATATCGAAATGTTGTATGTCAATTTCACCAAACCATTTTATTAATACTAAACACTTGTATAAGTCAACTACATCTACTCTCAAATTGTATATTCTCACAAAATGTCATATGTCGCTAGTGGTTCCAGCTGTTAATCAGAATTTCGTATACTTTGCTGTGTGTGGTTTTTGACATACGACATTTGTTATAACAGCGACGATGTATATATTCATTTGTCATTTTTCTTCCTAATTGTAGGAGCGTATTAAAACTGTTTTATGTTTCATGATGCAAAAGCGATAGACATTTTGAATTCCAATGAGACGCTGCAACATGGTAAACAACTTTATTTTGTATTATCTGTAATAGTATCAATATTTTGAAGACGATTGAGCTCAGAAAATCTAATCAAAATTTTCGGAACGAAACAGCTGGAACATACATAGATAACTATAATAATCTTTATCAGCAAATTGTAGAGGAAATATTAGAATTATTCACTTAACCTTATTCTATTTTCAGATAAGCTATCAATAACAGAGCTGTGCGAAGGGTTAAGGGTTTTTCATCAGCTACTTTGGATAGAATAGTCTTCTGTGAATTTCAAAACTGTAGATATTCACTTTCATACTAAATTACAAAAACTTGATCTAGTGTGAATTTAAGACAAAATTAATCATTAAAGTTTCAAGGATATTCGTCTTCTATTCTTCTATTAAATAATAATAAAGAAATGGGAATAAAGAAATAACTCATTTCCTTTAATTCTTATAAAATGTTCCTCTAATTAAAAATTAGCTAGAAAACTGTCTATCAAAAGCTTATTTAGGGAAAAAAGCTTATGAGCATAAAAAGAAAATGTTATAAGTTTGTCATTTTCCTTTTATGATAAGGAAATTATACTTATCATGGTATTTTGACTGTTTTCATGCAAATTATGAAAAGCTAAAATATGAAAAGAAAATATTATATTTCTGTACAAGTCATAATTACGTCAATTCTGCGTATAAAGCTATTACGTACTTATATATTTCATCACTTTTAAATAAATAATGCTAATCGGAATTAATTGTATTGGCTTGTATGACTTTCATTACTACGCACATACATTTTACAAAAGAGTTATTGAATTTATTTTTATTCATAATTCAAATTTGTAATTTATATTTTCTCTCAATACAAAGTGTATTCATCACATGTAGCCATATGTATAAAAAAATTAATAATTGTTAAAAAATGTTAATGATGAATCTTACTATGAATGAAAAAGGACTAACAGAGGAAGGAATTTTTCGTAATTTGGTAATTACAATTACATGAAAGAATTTATATAATGTCGTTTTATGTAAAACAATGAATTAAAAATGATTTTATATGACTGATAGATATGCTTCCTTATAAAGTTCGAATTCGACGCTCATTTGTATGCTTATTGAAGGTAAGGAAATGTTAATTATTGTATTCATCGGAATAATTCTATCATTAATGGTTTCCCTTTTTTATACTTGTCAATTAAAGAAACATTTTTAAGATCTTTAAGAATTCCCAAAAAGACGAATTCATTATATACATACTTTTAATTTCCCTTTCTTCCTTTTCTTTTCTTATATACATTTGTTCCAAAAAAAAAAAGTAAATAATTCATCCTTTTCTGATATCATCGGCTCAGATGTCAGATATTAAATCAAAATAATGAATAATCATCTTTCAGAATGAATTTTACGACCGTAGAACAAAATTTAAATGCATATTCACTTTGTTCTTTTACGCTTTTTCGCCACTGAATCAAAAATATTACAAATTTTGCTGAAAATCTTACTGTTAAACTATATGATCATTTATCCATCCAAATTTTCATTTAGTCATAAAAAAAATAACTTGTTTATCTGCCCTAATTCATTTCATTTCAGTAATTTTCATTTTCTTAAACATTTCTTCTTTTTCATTTGCAGACATATAGCTTTCATAGGAATAAGAATTCTAGTAGCAGATCATCCTTTCTAAAATTGGCGCTTAACAGTTCTTTTGAATATTTCAGGATAATTATATAATGCAGTTGAATTATACAACTTTTCGGTATATAATCGTTGCCAGAAAGACGGGTCTTCCCTATCTCCAGCATCTGCACATACACTTGGGAATTCCTCCACATTTCAAGGTCAGACGGCTCCTGCAAGGAAGACGGATAAAGCAATACTCCGGTTAGACATCACAAGACTCAGACGCAGGTATATAAAATCTCGACCCTGATAACCGGCTGGGGATCAGGTATTTTTGAAGGAGCCTTTCTGCCTGCAACCATGGGGGATAGTAGGGGCTACACTCAGGTCCCTCTCCTACGATAAGGGGAGGACTGACTGCTCCTTTGTATCTATAACTAGCCATGTCCACACAAAACGGGGATTCGAAGAGAAAAGCAAAATTCCATACTGAAGTAATAAATAAACATCTATGAGGGGTCCAGTCCCCAGACAGAAAAACGTTTCATAATTTGAAAGGGGTTTAAAGAGTACCAGACGGAGACCTGCTTCTATCTCATAATCGCATGAATAACAACCTTCCTATAATTGTTATATAAAAGATAATTTCTTCTCTCATAATTTTGTCGATATTAAAAGGGCTTTCGTGTTGTCATGTAATTAAATGGAAAAGATGGAAATGAACAGAAGTTGGAATTTTTGAGAGTAAAGGCCAGAATTGTCCTTTCTGTGTTAGATCTATGGTAATAATGATATGTTATCGTTAAATTATGAAATCCGTTATTTTATAGAATATAATCAGATATTTCCTGGCATAACTGGATTATTCTAAGAAATAAGTAATAATTTACGATCAGTTATTTCATGAATTAACCAGGAATTCTATGAAATATACTTAAATAGAGGGGATAGAGATGAACAGAGTTTAGAGTCTTTTTAAATAAAGGCCAGAATTGGCATTGCTGCGAATCAAATCTATAATAATAAAGCTACGAGTATAAGTTATCGTTATATTATGAATCCGTTATTTCATTGAATATAATCAATTATTTCTTGACGCAACTATATATTCTAAGAAATATCTAATAAGTTATGATCAGTTATTTCATGAATTAAACAGGAATTCTATGAAATAGCTGAATTATACATTTTAACGTTAACATGCAGTTGTTTCTTATGGCACTTTACAAGCCCGCTTGTCATTTAGAGAATTTTTTCCATTGTCATATATCTAAACGGTTTAGATATGAAATTGGTTACAGTTTAGAACGGTTTAGATACGAATATTTGCCCACAATAAAAGTGAATATCTTGTGTGTTTTTTGAGTGTTATACGTAAAATTGACAAGAGGATTTCCGCGTAAACAAATGGATAAAAATGAATAACAAATAAAATGTTCTAACAAGTATAAGTAAAGTATAAAGTTACAATGAACACAAGGTTGGATAAAAGATTTCAAAAAATCTTAAAATGTTGCTTTGAAAACATCGTATAAAATGGGGAAAAAATCATGCAATAACTTTCATAACATTAATCAATCTGAGCAATAAAGCAGACCCATTAAAAAACATTTTAAAAAAATTGCAAATTAAAAGAAGGAAAAACACATTCCGATGGTGTCATTATTTCAACGGAGTGTAGAAATGCTAGGGAAATTTTCACATATGAAAAAACGTTATTTAATGACATGTTCCCTCCTCTGAAATTTAAACACCTAGGAAGAGAAAGCGTTATTCGAATCACGATGAAAAAGCGTCACTCGAAGTGCGAAGATTGACCTTCAGATTAAGTTAAATCGTTGAAGTTATTTTCAGTACTCAATTTGTATTCAAAAACTTTCATCAGTTTTTCCAGTTCTATCTTCCCCGATTTATCACTTCAGAGGATGTTTTTTTTTAATTGAATTTATTCGAGGCATTTATTGCCGGTATTCTGTGAAATCACATACAAATTTACAATAGCAAAACTGCTAGTACTTAAAGAAAAAAGCTAATTTTCATGGAGATTTTAACCTCGACGTGCATGTTAAAAGTTAAAATCGTTTAAAATGGATAAAAATGAATAAATCAATATATCTAATAGTGTTAATAACGATCTAAAGATATAATGAACACACAGTTAGATAATAGATTCTACAAGATTTTTAAATGCTACTTTAAAAACATCATATAAAATGGAAAAATTCACGTAATAATTTTCATAGCATTAACCAATCTAAGCAATAAAGCAGACCCATTAAAATATCAAAAAAAATCACAAATTAAAAGAAGGGAAAACACATTACGATGATGTTATTATTTCAACGAAGTGTAGAAATGCTAGGGAAATTTTCATTTATGAAAAAGCATTAATTATGTAATGAGTTATTCCCTCTTAAGACAAAGATTTATTCGAATGAGAAAGCGTCATTCGAACTGTAAAGAGTAACTTTCAGATTGCGTTAGATCATTAAAAGTTATTTTCAGTACTCAATTTGTATTCAAAAAGTTTCATCAATTTCTCCAGGTCTTATCTTCCCCAATTTATCACTTCAAAGGATGGTTTTTTTAAAATTGAATTTATACAAGCATTGATTGCCGGTATACCATGAAATCATATACAAACTTACAATAGCAAAATTGTTAGAACTTAATGAAAAAGTTAAATGTTAAAACTGTTAAATGAAATGTAACACTTGTGTTTCTTGTTAGTAAGATATTCGTATCAAAAAGAACGTTTTCCTTTTCCCTAGTAAAAATGCTTGAAAATATATGAATGCGTCTATCTTCCTTAAAATGAACACATAGCATTCAGAATTAACTCTTAAATACATAAAGCAGTAAAACATCCACTTTTTTTTTTTTTTACCATCAAACACCCATTTTTTCCAATCGTTATTTTTTTTCCTTCAAAATTTAGACTTTAAAACATATTAAAGATTTCTATTTCTTGTTGATATTATGAATAGTAATACTAAATAATTAATTGCATTTTAAAATAGAACTAAGATTTTGTTTCTTATTATTTTCATGGACAACAATGAATTGAACATATTTTCTGAACAAAATATTTTAAAAAAATTCAAAAATTTAAGGGTTAATATTTTATGCAAATTAGTAAGTACATAAAACTACTTGGCTAATAGTATATATTTTGATGATGTGCAGTAAAATATTTTTAATGATTAGACAGTAATCTTATACTTTTAGTAAAAAAATCATTCTCATTAAGATGTTTGAATCGCATCATTACTGGATATTTTTAAAAATTCCATATTCATTTAAAATGAATTTTACTTCTTGGATCTCTCTTATTAATTTTTACATTTCATAAATAGATATTATTAAAGAAATAAAATGTAAGTTAAACTGTAATAATATGAATAACATATTATTTCATGAACATACTTTTAGGTAATATCCTCCCCACTAAAAAAATCAGAAACAGATACTTTAAAAAAATTGTATTATACTATTACCTAATATTTTTAACATCAAGCATCGATACAAATTTGATAAATACTGGTGTTGCAAATTCTGAAATTCGAGAAACTTCCATTTCATGAATCTTCAAAGACAAAATTTTATCAAAAGAGTGCTTATAAAACAACTTAACAAACGGTGCCTTTAAACTGAAAAGATTCGATCATTCGATTGATAAAAATTAAATCAATATTTTTCCGTAAAGTTCACAAAATAAATCACAGACACTGCTTGCAATTGTGAGAAAGCATTTCTTCTTGCATACTCACATTCAATGCCTATTAATTTAAAACAACATAAAGGAGGATTTTCCTCAAAAATACGGTAAATCAACTCTTATTAAATTTTTATCACATTTGGTATCTGAAAAAAATTTCTCGATTACAATTCAAAATCAAGAACTGAAAAACATTTAAAAAGAATAAGAACTGAATTTCGGATGTTCATCATTTTCATTGCACAAAAATGGGAATTATTCGTTCAATCACACTGGTAATAAAAACGAATACAACATTTCCCCCTTTAGTTTGTTAATGATATCAAATCAATTCAAAGATAAAACAAACAAACAAAAATAAAAGTTATTTTGCGTGCAGTATTAAAATTAAATTCGTTAACAAAAAAAAAAATAGCCTCTTGTCCGAAACATTGCAGCATGGTAATTATTTAGTCTTGATTGATCCAATTATATTTTCACTTGGCGTAATACCATCAGCTTTCACATTCTGTGTATACCGAAATTTATATCACACAATTTACAGTAAGAATGTCTATCTTTATGCATGCTTGTCTTATAGCATCTCATTATAATACTAATTTCTTTGAAATTGTTTGCTTTCTTTGAACGATTTCTACATCATACGATGTAGAGAAGGTATCTATTTATAAACTTTATCAAGTTTATAAATTAATTTTAAGTTAATGGCGAGTCCCATGGCGTGACAACAGAGTCAAAACTTTTGGCAATTCTTTGGGAGTTTATGTCTAATTCCACAGTATATGTGAACGTAGCTACTTCTCTGATAGCATATATGAAAGCATGGAGAGGTGTTTCCATCTCCATATGTCGTCGTAGTCATCATTAACTAAGAATGTTTCAGAATTGTGAAATTCATTCCAAAAGATGTCCCGTCTATCTTCTAAAGTGGGAGATCATTTTCAATAAACTTAGTGAGCTTCGGGATTTCCGGGTAGTGAGCTTAGAACTTAAATCATCAAAACTCCTCCGTCTGAATGTAAACATGGCCCGGGTAAAATCCGTCGGTATCAGATGTTTTCCAGCTTGAATGGCATGGAAATATGGATAGGAAGTGCCGGAATAGATGCCTTCATCGTTATCTAACCGTGTAGAATCATGAGATTCGCTTCAAAAGATGCCCGTGTAAGTTCTAATACAGGAGACTAATTTGACTAAACTAAATCAACTTCAGGCTTTGACGATAATAAGGTTAGACTTTGAATCATCTGTGTTCCTCCAAATATATGTTAACATGGCTCATGTTCTCCCGATAAAATGACATGAAACTCTGGAGAAGAAGCTTCTTTATCTGAGCATGGATCAAAATTATGTGGCTCATCCGAAAAAATATCCATTGAACTTCAGAAGTTTGACGTTAATTTGATTAAATGAAACCAATTTTGGATTCGGAGGGTAGTGAGCTTACTTCTAAGAAAGTTCAGGTGATCAGATGCTTATCACAGAATGGCGAGGAAAGTCGTTTTATTTTTAAAGGATTTAACCTTGAATTATAAAAGCTCTTTGGGATATACTGAGATACGACAAAGACGGAAAATGTGAACTCGGGATTTTATTTATTAGATGATAGTGAGCAAAAATTGCATAAACTATCATTTTTTTTGGTCAAATGAATGTAATGTTGCAAACTAAATATTTAATCATTTAACATCTGTATAAATTCTTGCTCACATCTTAGTTTTTACTCTTGAAGCACAGTTCTAGCTAACAGTTGTTGCGCACAAAGAATTTTTTACCTTCAATGACAATGACGCAGAAGCATCAAATTATATTAGAAGGATTTTTTCATGGAATTCCCAGATTTGGAGTCTGATTTGCTATTCAGAAAGTTACAATTACAGCATTTTGTATTGGGTTGTTCGGAAAGTAATTTCGTTTTTTCCCGACAGAGGATTTAATTGTATTTTTTTGCACCCAACTTCACATTTAAGCCGTATAATTTTTATATGCTTTCAGAGCTAATATAGCAAGGCTTGTGTGTGAAAAATTCCAATTAATTCTACGCAGTAGTTTTTGGTTGGTGCCCTTTTAAATTTGGAGAGCGATAAGCAGCATTTTCGACATACCTTGCTGTTTTATTACAGAAAGGGTAAAAATGCTGTTCAAGCCAGAAAGAAATTGACCGATGTGTATGGAGAAGGTGTGTTGACAGTACGCCAGTGCCAGAACTGGTTCGCTAAATTTTTTAGACGGTAAAACCTTCACCTCAAATAAGGAGGTCAAAAACCACCTCGATCAGTTTTTTGGCAGCAAAGACCAAAAATTTTATGAGTGTGGAATGATGCTACTACCAGAAAGATGGCCAAAGGTGTTGAACCAGAACGGCCAATATATAATTTAATAAAGTATTTGTTTATTATACGAAAACTGTCTTTCATTTCCACAAAAAAAAAAAAAAAAAAAAAAAAAAACGAAATTACTTTCCGAACAACCCAATATTTTTCCGTGGTTTAGCATGAAATAAAATTTACTTCTTTAAACAACGCAAAAGTCTGAAATATTTTTCTAAATTGATTAAACATTTAAAAGCGTTTTTATTTATTGTTATTTATTTATTTTGAATTCAATCAAAAATTACACAGCACGTTTATTTAACCCTGCTATAGAACTCTGCTAAATAATTATTAACTGTGCTAAATAATAGCAAGCAGTTTCCGTATCCATTATCATAATTTCGTTACTTCTATCAATAATAAAATGATTTTAGTTAATATTAAACAAGAGTTAAGGAACACAGCCATTTCAATAGTTTTTAAATAATTTCTTTCAATTAGAAATAAAATATATATATATATACTACTTTCCTTCTTTTTAAAACAGATTCAGATTTGAAAAAAGTCATCATTAAGAGCAGTTTCAAAGTTTCGTTTGAATATTTCAACCAAAATCATTAACAAAAGACTATTCGAAGTCGAATTAAATTAAAATAAAACATTTACCACTTTACTTAGCGATGAAACGAAACTCTAAGCATATCTATTAAAACCGATATAATTAAAGTTTAGTTAAAAGGGTACACGTTTTCATTAGCTGACGCACGCTTTTCAAAAGCGATTCAATATATCAGATTTCATCTGATTCCTTTCACGAAAGGGAAAAAAAATTTTAATCTTGTTATTTTAGCTCTTTTTCAAAGAATTAGTGAAATTTCTTTTTACTAAAGCACTTGAGAGTTTTCTATTTTAATCTATTATTGTGATTGTAATGCCTCAGTGAAAAAAAAAAGCAAGTGATTATTAGTGATATATAACCTCTGTAAGTTTTTAAGCGAATATAATTTTGTCTTTTGATTTTCAAATTCCAAATTTGGTGAAACACTTTTAAACCAACGGCAGTGGTTTCTCTGAAACGTCCTACATACTCTCCAGTAAAGGCCTTGTTCTCCCTTCCCTTTTCTCTGCATAAAATTGTGGACCTTGGATACGGCCATGAATTCTTTGCATGGCACTGGTGAATAATAATAGCGAAATATAGATCTTTGGCGTGAATCTAGAATTCTTACCAGATCTATTGCCAGAATATGTATTATTTTAGACACATTTTTGCAGAACAATTGAAACCCAAATTTGATATAAAACTGCACTTGTGGTCACAAGATAAAACAACGAATTGTATTAATTTAAGTCATTGTGTTTATGAGTTATTGCATTTATATTCATGAGAAAACACAGACCGATAGATAGTCAACCGTTTTGCAGATTTAGTTAAAAATTTGATAAGTATCTACATTTTAGATGCTAAACCTGTGTCCGAAATTATATGCACCTAATTCCTTGCGTTTCGTCGTTATCTAGTTCGCTTATACTAGAACGGCCAGATAGACAGACTTTCTATGGATGGATTTCGTTCGAAATCTGATAGAAATCTACAAATTTAGCCGTAATTCTATATGCCAAATTCCAGCCGTTTAGATAAAAGCGTTTTTGAGTTATCGTGTTCACAGACAGACAGACTGACTGACAGATAGAAAGACAACATACCAAAAATGTGTTTTCAAACTCGGGAATGTCTATAAAATGTGGAGATTCGTCCAAATCTCGAGTTCGGATTTTCGGACGCTTACAATACTTCCTCTGTATCTCGTATACGACAAAGTAAAAAATAATGTGAAGGGATGACAAGTTGTTCACTTTCCTATTTTTATGAATTAAATTCGTACTAAAAATTTGATTTTTTCTTCACTTAAAGAATGAAAGTAATGATTAAAAGATGCCATTTTTATTATTTTTATGAACAGAGCTTATTCAATTTGAATAAGTTCTGTTTAATATTAGAAGTAATTCGTATGTAAAATAAATTTAATCAACAACTTTTTAAAATGCTGTTAAAAATTCAAGAAAATTAGATCCCATCTCATGAATTCTCGAAAAATTCCCATAAAATTCTGGTGACTATTCAAAAATCACAGTCGCGCCATATTAAAATGATTCTAACTTGCTTCGTAAGACCCCTCCATGATTCAAAATATTTTTATCTCAAACAAAAAATGCCTATGTATATTCAAAATTTTCTTTTTTCTTTTCAGAAATCAAATACAATCGATTATTTGTTGGTATAGTTTTATTTTCTTCGTATTATGGCCCTGCTTTGAATAGACTTTTCTGAATTTCGTAAAATGATACTTCAAAATAATTTTATTTAGCTGTATTGCCCACCCAAGATTCATTTTGTGATTTTTGCTTTTAAATACTTCTAACAGACTAACCAAGAATTCTTTCAACCAATGTATACCAGAAGAGTTGTTGGAATATCGGTGTACAATATCAGCTTATTTTGATAGTGGTTGACATAAGATTCCGTAAATCTGCAAGTTGAAACATTTATTCAATCAATTAATATTCTTGCTGTCCGTTTAAAACATATTTCCTTCCTAGTCAGACTTGACAATTTTGCTTCCAATTATGTAGATGGGCAATGCACGTCTTGATATGTTACATACGTGGTTAACATCAAAAATGCGAAGCTACCCTCTCTAATTAAAGCCATGGAAAAGTTCTAATTCTTCTGATTCTTGACGGCTCTAATGCTTTGTCTTTTGTTAACATCTTAGTCTGAACGATAAAAAATAAAATGAGTTTGGGCAAAATGAGAATTGAAAGAATAACAGCAAAAAAAAGTCATGATCTTTCAAACCGATAAAAGCATATTAGTGTATGATTTCAATGCTGAGGACAAAAACTACGTTTTCTCGCCTGTATTACATTTGCTTGAATAGAACTTGGCGTCAGATGACAAGACCAAATTGCTCATACAGAATTTATAGCGAGGAATAAATTGTAGGCCAATCACTTTGTGCATATACCACTCTGTGTATATATTAACGATTGCTCTATGGTTCAAAAAAGGTTTATCAAATTTTTTTTCTCCAGTATCTTTAATCAATTTCTTATTTAATTAATCTGATTTGTTAGATCAAGGATTTTTTTTCTTTTTTTGGTTTTTAACTATGGAACATTTGGAACGGATCTCGTAACATTTAAATTGCCATCAGATGCCAAGGACGAAATGTGATGGCAATTTCGATACTCCAGTTCAGTCTTAGATCTTCCACTGAACAGGGACATTAGGACGCTTGACCACACCCACATTTTACAGCCTCGTACTCAGAGTTAACCTATGATGGAATGAAAACTGAAACGTGATACTTCGATCACGATCCTTAGACCCTGATGTTAGGTCACCTCGACCTTGATTCAGTCTTATCATCTGACAAAACTTTTGCATAATAACCTTTTGGTTTTTTTCATTATCTTGGGAGTTTTATTTAAATGAAATTGTGAAATATATGCTCTTGAAATATTTTTTAAGGCTGGATGGTAGCAGTATGTACAATGTGATAAGATAATTACTTTTTTTATGAAAATTGAAATGGATGGTAAGTAATATTTATTATAAAAAGATGGTAAATCGGTTTTCGACACTGTACAAAAATTTTTAAAAAATCTTTTGTAAAAATCACAAAACTTTTCGGTAAATATTTCTACGCATGCGTTACTTCTGCATATCGAAAGAAAGATGATGATAGATGCTTGAACATAAACAATGGTTCGATAAAAAAGCGATCCCTCGTGAAATAATCAAAAAAAAAATCAAATGAATACTGATTATAAACTTTTAAATTTATGCTTTCTTCTTTGTTTTGCTGATTATTCAAAGACAGATAAGCTTGAAAAAAAGTGGTTAAAGTGAGGAAGAATTTTGAAACAAAATAATATTGCGATATACGACTATTAAAACCACGTGAATCAAGACGACCAGACAGACTTTTATCCATTCTTTAAATCAGACAAATCAAATTGTTTGAATTTTTTTAGACAAATAACTTTAATATCTGCTTTCGTATTTCCTTATCGCTGGTTATAATTAAATTTCAGCAGAATATTTCTCTGTAGATACAGACAAGAAAATGAGTTAAATTAGTACTCTGAGTAATACATACAATTATTGCTGCCTCTTATGATCATGAAAAATCTTGATGACAAAATAAGATGGGACATTTAAAATCATAAAAAAATATGAAAATTGTCTGTGCTTACGAAAGGGGAAAAAATGAATACAAAAAATGTGGTGAAGTTTTCGGCCATTTCAGTTTAAATTACATTAATTTAAGTTCTTCCGTATGTCATTTATCAAAGCGATGACAATTTACTCAATTATTTTTTACAGTATCTAAATTCATTAATGATTTTATAATATTAAAATATAAGATTTATATTTAAGTTGGGAAAGTAGTACGGTTTTTAAAATATATATATAATTATGATAACAATAGCAGATAAGTAATTGCAAAGATCACAAAGACCCATTTTCATAGATTTATCAAAGTTACATTTTAAAAATAATAAGCGATAGCTTTCTTTTCTTGTGCCAGAACATCCAATTACTTCACTTTTTAAGTATATATTTTTAAAAAAACATATGCTAAAACAATACATAATATTATGTTAATTATTAATATCTGTATCAATATATGTAATGCATTATTAATATGCATAATATTATGTTAATAAGTACTGTGTATCAGGACCGGATTCTTAAAAAGACATAGTAGGCAACTTTCTAGGGATATCACAGATTTAGGGGGGCCCTGAGGTTTCGAGAGTTTTTCAGTATTCTTAGGGTAAGTTTTCTTTTATTTATATTATTCTAACATCCCCAATTTTTATATTTCCTACCTTTGTTATAAATTATTTTATAATTCTAAAAACTGTGTTTCTTTAAAATTTTAAAATGGTTGGATTCTGTACTTAGACAGTTTTTAGGTCATTCTTTAAAAGTTTTGGAGTTTTTATCATTATTTTGTTTAAAACTGCCTTTCAACTTAAATTTTGAATTTAAAAAAAATCAAGATACTGAAAGTAATTCTTGAAAGTGACCCCCAATCATGTTTGGTCATTCCAGTTTGGCGAAATTTGTACTTAAAACTGCTTATATTGTTAAGAGCAACAAAAATTTGTTAATTTTGCAAACAAATTTGGAAAAATTCCTTCTAAAGAAAAAAAAAAAATCTAGAAGCTGCAGCATTGTATCTGAAAATCATTAATTCATTTTTTAAGCATATGTGAATAATTTACTTATAAAATATATTACACACTTTAATAGATATATATTGCTAGTATCTCAAAATAAAAAGAGATATCGCAAATCATTTCCTTTGTTATTAGCACAAATTAATGCTTTTTAAAATAAATCATTGATATATCAACTTTTATGTTTGAAATTTGTTAACAGAGCCAAGGGCCTTTGGCACATTTTCTAATCGCAGCATGTTGTGTATTAGTCTACTGGTACTTTTTTTCTTCCCCAGTTTTCGCCAATTTGAAATAATCACCCCAAGATATGATGTCAGCCAAGGTCATAAACTCTTAGCATTCAAATATGCTAAGGAATTCCCCATACTTTCAGTGCATTTACACAAAACATAATAAACTTGTCTTTTCAATAGTCGGTCTTAAAACATGATTGTTAAAGGCAAGAATTTTTTTCTCTGCGAATGAATTTAGAAACTTTGATGCAAGGTTAACTAGCATTTTACGATGTGCAAATTTGCTTGGGAAAGAACTTGAAAATAAACGCGTGACAATCACTACGTAGAAATTATATTCTGACGTTCTGGGTGTTTTTGCAGAAAAACTCGAGTTCTTCTCCTGATCATCTAGTAAAATAAATTTTAAAAAAATACCATATACCATTAATAGATGATAAAATCAACACAAACATTTTCATAATAAAATATTCAAATTTTTTAAAACTGTTCTCGACGAATATCTTGACTTATTGAGTATTGCCAGTTTGTCTGGTGTCCATATTATTTTTAGTGTTTTTACTTCGTATCCGAAAGATATATAGAGAAGGTATTGTCAATCAAAAAATTGAAATCCGGGAGTTTGAAAAATCACCCCGTTTCAAACCTCCCGGAATCCGAAAAGCAAATATTTTTAAAATTATATCTGTCTGTGAACATAAATCAAAAATGCTTTGAACTAGACGAATGAGATTTAGTACGTCACTTTTGCACCAAAATTGTGGATTTTTATCAAATTAAGGAATAAATACATTCAGAGGAAGTCTGTCTGTCCGACTGACAGAATGAAATTAGCACGATAAAATTTGATTCACAGATTTAACATTTAACATGTGGGTAGTATCAAATTTGGGAACCAAATTCATCTAGAGATTTATCGTCATTCGTACTTTTGCATATATATGTGTGTGATGATGATTCAAAAATGTAACAACGTAAGCAAATAAAATTTGGTTCAAAGTTTTAGTATTGCAAATGCAGATCTTTACCAAATTCTGAACCACATCTGTCATCGGGTTGATCACTTGATGATCTGTAGTTTCACAAGCGTGTAACAACTCAAAATATAAGAAATTCGGTATGTGATCTTGTGACTAATTTTAGTTCTAAGTCAAATTTTAGTTTCAATCGGTAGGATAATTGATGTCCAATTCGGTACTGGTATTTGCCATATCCCAGAGATTAATCGCCAAATATCGCACGCTATTAGGCTTTTTCGTAACAATTTTTTCGCCATTAGCATGGCCGGGATAGCCTGGTTGGTAGGGCGTTGGACTTGCATCTCTTGGGTTGCGAGTTCGAACCCCGAAGTCTCCTCGTGTGTGTGTGTGTGGTGGCTGGCGCACGTATAAATCTGTTGTGGTCATAAAGGCCTTCATGTCGAGAGTAATACCACTAGGGGTACTGGATCAGGGGTGATCGTTCTCACATTCAGGTCTAAATTACGGTCTGTGCATGAGTGAATGAAATACATGAATGAAGTCCGCCCCTTAAAAAGGGTTGTGAGTAGCTAAGTCATTCTCTTGGCCTTAAATGGTGCTACTGAAAAACAAGAGACGCCCTTTTGGCTTAAAATCACTGACTTCTAAAGTCAGTGGGCTTGTCTATTACAAGTGCCATTATAAACAACAACAACCAATGGTAGAAATACACAAGCACATTTAGAGAGAATGCGAAAATGTTCGGGGGCACCACTCCCGCATGTTTACTTTCTCGTCTACGCAGCATGCAAATAGGAAGTATTGCAACCATAAAAAAATTCAGTCAAGTGGTTTTGACGAATCTTCGCAATTTAGACCTCGTTTAGTCCGGAAAATTCATTTTGGATTAGGCAACGTCGTAATGTTTCGCGGTGTGACATCGTGGTCACGAGCACTGCCACCTCATGATTTGGAATATTTGTAGAGAAAGATTGCAATTAATTGGACTAATTTAGACTAGTGCATAAAGCTCAAATGTCATGAAATTTGGTATTTTTGTTTATTTATTTAATATGATCAAATTAATAATAAAAATAATATTTTAATTATTTTTGGGGGATGGAGAAATTTAATGGATTTACTTTCCTCGTGCCTTCTATTGAGGACTGATTTATTTTGTTTATTTAATTTGAAATATTGCAGAAGAAGAATTTTCGCCAGTGTAGCTCATCGTAGCTATCTAGGGCTGAATCAGGAATAATTTTGAAAAATTTTAAACACCAGATTGGCAACGATGCGACTGATTCTCGGCCTTTTAACAGACGGGAAATCGATATTAACGTTGTCTATTGCAGCCCTAGGCTTTTTCCTTGAGCTGGGAATAGCAGGTTTGTCTGCTGGTCTTTGTAGCAGCTCGTTGCGAATCTGGGGTATTGTTTCGAAGAACTTAAAAGGCATTCTTCTGATAAATTCTAAAACAGGTACAATTTGGAGGTCATTATGAAGCACTTTCCTTCTATGCACCAGGGGGCATCAACAATCTTCATCAAATGTTTGTTTTGAAAAACTTGCAACTTCTTAATATTTAAGGCAGAAATCTTTGAGTACAAGTCAACATGATAGTTACAAATCTTAAACAGTTAGATGTATGACATTTCGTACTTAGTTCTAACATGTAAATTTTAGATTAATTTCGTATTTGGAACCAAATCAACCGTTGTTTTCAATTAATGCGTTGACTGTCTGTCAGTCTGCATATTCTTATGCATATAATCACGATAACTCAGTAACGCAAATGACATTTGGAAAGGGATTTTTCTACTAAAACTATAGTTCTGGTCTAAGCAGAATCACTTTTCTGCTTTAAACTACAAAGCACAAAACGCTCATGTACGAGTTCTGAAAATAAAAATTTGGGCACGCATACCGTTCATGGTTTTGCTCGGAATTTATTCACAATTTTTATTTGGGGACAGGAATTGAGGATAATGTTATTATTAGGGTATATTCGAGAAAGTTTCAGGTAGATCTGCTGGTTTTTCATGTTTTTAGTGGTTTCTTTTATCATCGATTATCAACCTGTTGGGGAGCGGTGATCTGGTGATAAGGTCTCGGCTTCGGAACCCGGAGGGTTTCAGGTTCGAGACCCAATTCCACGGAAGAACCGTCGTGTAAACGGGTCTGGTGCACGTTAAACGTTCTGGTCAAACGTCCTCCAGCTGGTGTGGCGTGGTGTGGAGAGGGGGGTGCCAGCTCAGGTGTCGTCCTCGTTATCTGACCGCTGTTCAAAATTAAGAGGTCAGTCCCCAAATAGCTGTGTTACAAATAGGTGTTACCAAACCCTAGTATTGCTTTAAAACGGTACGTTAATATAACTAAACTAAACTATCAACCTGTTCACTGAAATATGCTCCCCCTAACAGCCATCTCTAGTTTTAAAGTTAAACGGAAATCTACAAAATTTACAACGGTGTATGCAACAGACAAATTCCTTTTTGCTAAAAATGGAGAACAAAGATTGGCAGCTCAACTACTTTCATAAAGAAAATTAACGTTTTTTATCCAAATCAGTGGAAAGCCTTTGAAAATAAATTATTTTCGCAAGAAAAATGTGCTTCTCGTTAAATTTAAGGGGGGAGGGACTGACTTTGATATTTTTGCCAACATTTTATGGATGAGAAATATTATGAAAAAAATATCGAGTTTTTTTTTTCCTCTTTTAAACATATGAAATAAAAAAAAACAGTGAATCCACATTTCTTTCTACTTCTTAAAAAGATCTAGAAAATGTAGGAAAATAATTTACATGGTAATTCTTATCACAAATATGCTTAATTCTACTTGCAGCAGTATCGAAATTTTACGAGAAATGTTGTATCACACCATATTGTGTATAATATATTGCAATTTCGTTGTGTGAAATAGCAACCTGAAATCCGGCTCTTTCATTCTTTGTATTAGCAATGTTGACATTGAAATCTTGCTTCGAATGGACAAACTTTTATCTGGTAGTGATAACATTCAATCGTCGAAAAATTCAAATTCTCAGTAGAAATGAATCGTAAAATGAAAGAAGTATTTATCAAAAATTTAACTGATCGCACCTTTTTACAGGGATTATATTCCTCAATTATTTATTAAAATTCAAGAAAAAAATAATAAAAACAATTATTTTAAGTAGCCAGTGTAACATTCTTTTCCAAGAAATAATTATGGAAAAAAAAATTCCTGAGTGACTTAAAAAAAAAGAGTTTTTATTTTTTATATATTTGGGAATTAGTTACTTAATTTGAAATACATGTCATGGTATACACCTTAATAAACACATTATAACAGGAATAAATCTCAATATGGTATATATCTATTGAAATTAATCTCTACGCAAATAGACTTCTTGCGCTTTCGTGAGCTATTCTGAGCTTGGTAGCACAGTCACAGCTTCGAGACCAAGGAATTTCCGATTTTAGACTAGACTAAATCTAAGGTCCTCCATGTACCTGTTCATGTTAAATTCATGAATATCTAATATTCTCCCGATTACATGATGTGGCATGGTATTTTAGAGGAGAAATACCATTTTTGTTATATTTCGGCTATCTGTTCAAAATTTTAAGGTGACCTTGGACCTGATTAAGCCTGCAGGGATTCCTTCGGCAATGGAAAATTTGGGCCCAGGATTTCCAATCTCCAAATTTTGAAGCTACAATTTTTTTTAAATTAGCCTCAATAAAATAGTTTTTTAATTAATAAATATTTTGGCAAACTGAAATATTAAAATATTAAATGATGATCCCCTTCTTGAAAGTTGGGGGAGTTACATACAATTAAAAAAAATTTAATTTAAAATTAATTTCAAACAAAATGGTTAAAAAAATTATAAAATTTCTTTAACATAATCTAAATAATCTATTAAGAAGTTAGCTATAGCTATTGACTTATTGATTAGTCAACCAATCGCGAAAAATATTTAGCCCCACTGATCTAAAAGGTAATATGAGAGCATGAAAAATATCCTAAGAATAATATTCTGAAAACTAAATGATTTTTTTTATTGAATGATAAGTGTAAATTTGAATATGCTCTAACCAATGACTCTTGTATATCAAAAAACCAAAATTGGATTTCCCTGAAAATACAACAAATATAATCTCGGGAACATCCGAACCTCCTATGCCCAAAATTGAAAAGCTCCTAAACTGCTGCGTATTTTGTTTATTCCATAATATGACCCTATTTGTTCTAAGAGAACTATTTGGCTTCTAAAAGAGACGTTGATTTAATAAACCTAAAATTGGACACTCTCGCCACAGATGAAATTTCAGTTAGATTAAATAAGAATAAAAAATAATTTTAGCAGAGAAAAATAATGGAATCATCCTGGAATAATCAATGTAATCAAATCATCAATGGAATAATCAATGGAATCAAATCATCAATGGAATAATCAGTGGAATCAAATCATCAATGGAATAATCAATGGAATCAAATCATCAATGGAATAATCGATGGAATCAATTCATCAATGGAATAATCGATGGAATCAAATCATCAATGGAATAATCAATGGAATCAAATCATCAATGGAATAATCAATGGAATCAAATCATCAATGGAAT
>JAPMOR010119363.1:84422-100900 GCA_026543865.1 Argiope aurantia | reverse complement strand
AAAAAAAATTAATAAAGCTGGAACTACTTTTATAAGCTTTTTTTCCCGTACAATTAGCTCGGCAGCATTGCATCTCTAGGAAAATAAGTCAGTTATTGTTATTATTATTATTATTATCATTATAATCATCATCTTTGCCCTTAACGATTAGTTAGGACTTATTTTCAAGGGTCTATTTTCTTGTATAAACATCTACAATGATTCAAATACTGCTGTGTGCTTTTGGTAATAGCAAATGCTTATCTATTATTTATGCTTCTTTTCATTCAACAATGCCATTTTAAGCATTAATGTCAGCAGTATTATTCACTTAAATCCAATTCCGTAATAACATTTTTTTAAATTTCTTTTCTTTACTTGTTGGGATGGGCTTATTAAATGAGTTACAAAGTAAGATGATTGCGAATGGAGCTTGTTTTGAAGAAGGACATCCATTAGTTAATAGTGCCAAGCAAACATATTGATTGAGTTATCGGCAAAGCTATTCGGCAAAGAGCGACTTTTAGAGAAACCAAATACAAATTAAAGTGTTGTGTTTTTTTTGGACACACGAACAATGATTAAAAAATGTGATTAGTTCATTTTCAGTTGTATTTTTCTTCAGATGTATTCATCCCGTAAATGAAAATAATCACAATTTTAAAGAAATACGTTTTAGTTTAAAGGCAGAAAATATATAAGTCTGAATCAATAGCATGAAATTTAAAGAGAAATGGCATGTTGTGCGTTTACAAGTATTATAAACAGATTTACGGCATTATTACATTATTTACAGATTTACAGATTACATACTGATTTGCGTAATGGCATGTTGTCGTTTACAAGTATCATAAACAGATTTACGGCATTATTAATCCAGGAAGATATCATTCAGGTTTTCTGACTATTGGTTCGTAAGGCTTCAAAAGAGAAATTTTTTAAACCGTAGCTATGGCCATACATAAGGTTGTTCGATGGATTATGAATATACAGTAAAAATATTCTGGAGATTATTATTTATTAAGTTCTTATTTTCAGAGAAATATGCAACAGAGACCATTTTTATGGACCTCTATTCCACAAATGAAAAGGAGATTAGAAATGAATGCCAATAAAACTGAAGTTTATTTTTATTCTTTTTCCAAACAGTTAATATTGTTTGCCAGCGCAATGATTGCATTCTAAATGACGCATTCTAAAACCCTCTGCTCTTCTGCGCATGCATTCGGATGAGTTCAGTTTTTCAAAATAGGGGTGAGAGGAAAGATGAAAGGACAAGACATTTACATGTAACAAAAAAGTAAACTCGGATTACTCGCAGACTGAAATAAAATACAATAACACGGTGAGAATCGGCATGATACTCACAAATAAGTGAAAAAAAAATTGAACAAATAAGTATCTAACTGGGCGGAAATCAAGGTCAAAGAATGATGAAGAACTCCGGATATGCGTTCATCCTTTCGCGTCTCACTCCTTAATGAGATAGAATCGTCGAAAACTAGTCGTCTCAGGATACTGAAACGAACAGTACATATATTTTTTCACAAACTATCCTTTATTCTATTTCATCCAGCTCATGATTTCGGAATAACGCATATGGAAATGAAATAGAGAGATTAAAAATTAAAATAAGGAACAGTAGACATTGGAAGAACTTGTGAAATGTATATCATGCTCAACTGAACTTTTACTTATTTTATGAAAAATGGGTAACGTAGATAATTTTTGAGGTAACCCTATTTTTTGAACAAAATTGTGGCAGAAATGAATTTAATAAAAGTAAAGTTCATTTCTATACTCTTCTTGAACAGTAAACACACATCGTTTTTCACAAGTTTGTCTTTCTGCTGTTCCATCCAGAAAGCATGTGGAAATAACAAAGAGACGACAACAAAGTTAAAGTAAGTGCATTAGATACTGAACGAACATGCGAATTGTGTATCAGGTTAAACTGAACATTCCAAACTGTTTCATCATTTCTTGCGAGAAAAAGAAATCAGTTGCTCCTTCTTTCACCATACATAGTTTCTCAAATAAAAATGATAAACTTTCTGCAAAAGAGCCGAAGAGCAATGCAAAATGGCCCCAAAGCCTCCAATTAAATCCACCAAATGACTGTCAGAATTACTTTCGTTATTTTAAACTAGACGGTTATGCAAATATGTTAACAATTAATGTAAGAAAAGCAAATATTTACTTTGTGCTATTCTCATGGAAGGCAACATTTTTTTATATATTTGTTTATCACTAGTAATAATAAAACAGCAAATTTCTAAAGAAACTAGAAGTAAAAAAAAAGCTGGTAAGTTAAACTTGAATTTTTAAAAAAGTTTTAAAATATTTGGCTTACCATTTTCCTATTTCACGGAAAATTCCATAAATCCATAGCAGAGGCGGAGTTAAGAGACGTGGGTGCCGAATGAAAACTTTTTTGGTTATCATTAATTTCTTATTAGTTTTTTTAATCAAAAGATTTAGAGTTAAGAAAAGATAAGCAGGAGTATTTTGACTCAATATTCTCGTATAATAACACAATACTGCGCATTTTATACTTCGTAGTTTAGTAAAGAGGATCAAACGCACATTTTGGACGTCTTTCTTTATTCTGATCAGAACAAAAATTTGGTACAAAGCTGCAATTTTAGAGAGAAATCAAAGTACCAAATTTCACCTATCTTATGCCGTATTTGAGCTATAGCTTTTCCAAATTCACGAATAGACAATTTTGGATCATAAATTTAAATCAAAATTTGGTCAGATCTACAATTATGATGACGGAACTATATGTTGAATTTAATCTCTCTAGCTCTTTGTGGATGTGCTTTATCGTTGTCTACATGCGCAAGGACGGACGGATTGAGAGACTTTCCTTAAAATCTCCTTTAAAATTGTACATAAAAAACTAAAAAGTAATGCTTTACTACAATTACTTTCCTCATAAACTAAAGATTTTAGTCATTAACAAAATCTTCAAATCTGGTATTATGACTATATATCAAAATTCATCAGCCTATCTCATTGGTCTATCCTATTTACAGATAGACAGATGAATTTCTAAAAATATATTTTACCTCTTCTCTCACTAATAAATCCGAAATTTGTAAATTCATCAAAATCCCGATGCCGAATTTTTTGATGATTAAAATACTTTCTCACTTAATACTTTTAGAAAAGGTGAAAAAAATCCTCGAAATTCTTTACTCAATTCTGGTAACGGTACCAAATGTCGCGTTTTCTGTTTACCCTATTCAACTACTTCAGGAAATTCAGTGGAGTGTAGATAATATTTTGGTTTGGAGCCATAAGCTGTTGGTATAATCAACTAAAAGTTTGTCCTTGTTAATAAAATTCACTGCGAATTTATTTTAATACCGAGACCATTGTAAATTCAGTGAATCTTAGTTTCATTTTTTCGTATCGACTTCAAATGTTTGCAGATTGATAAATACAATCAATACGATACTGGTATATCGTATTGGTTTTATCTGTATACAATCAATGCGAAATTATTGATTGTTGCAAAAGATATTATATTTAGCTGATATATTAGATTTTGAAAAAAAAAATATTACATTTAGCTGATATATTATATTTTGCCAAAAGAATTTAGCTAAAATCAGAAAAATGGAGCTATGAAGCTTTTAAATAAATAACGATAAAATTATGATTCAGTTTTGAAATTATATTACTTATATTTATCACAAAGATTTTAATTACTGCCACATATTTAATGCAAACCAGAAATCAAGAATGAGATAAAAAATTTATGCAATACTTTTTTAATTCCTTTTTTTATAAAAAATCTTACATTTTTTCCCATTTTTATTTAATCTCCAGAACTTAGCGAAAAATATAAAATGAATGTTGCTCCTTAAGCTTTCATTGTGATTGTTTCCACATGTTATTATTCTTACTGAATTTCGAATTTTGACCGATAACGGATAGCAGTTTCAAGCTATGTCAACACTAATTGTACATATACAAAATAAATCTCAAAACATTGAAAAAAAATAACAACCTAAATCCCGAAGTAAACTGAGTGCGTTTGTGTGTATTCTTTTATGTATTATCTTTCAAGGTTACCATTTTGCAAACTCCAATTCTAGAATCAATAATTTTATCTACATTTTGAATTTCACCTGTAAGTTTCCGAAAAATAAAAATCCGTCCTTCCGTTTTAGTTAAAAGTGAACGATAAAACAGTTATCATATACTTAAGATAAAGCATCGATACTTTAATGCACGACTGCTACAAAAAGCAATGGAAATATAAGTCATTGTTTCCTTATTCAAGGTCAAAAACAGGACTTCACACTCTCCTATGTAATGACATTCTCCTTAAAATTGGAAATGAAAAAAAAATTCATCAAACATATTATTAGATTTTAAGATTTAAAAATAAAAATAAACGATTATCAAGTATACTAAAATATCTAGTTTGATAATACCATACTCATAACATTTCTGTATTTTGTAAATTGTATGAAGCATAATTTGCATTTAAATTACTCAAAGATTGCCCTTTATTATCAACAATACCTCTTCCCACTTGAAATGTAAGATAAGTAAGTGTTACTGACGAAGATTGCTAATTGAAACTGATATGTAAATAACCAGAATTGAGATAAATATTCGACTTAACTATACAAATTGACTTATCTTAGAAAAAGTTTTTCTTTTATTATACGTTGTAGTTGTAGAGTAAATTTTTGCTTACTCATTCATTATTATCAGTTGCGACACGATTATGATAGGACAAGTGCAAAAACTGATTCTGCTTGTTTTGGCCTTAACAATATCAGGGAGTCTCAATGTTAACAAATGAATATTATGTTAAAAAAAAGTAATCATATGTTATCCTATTAAATATGGATAATCATATCTTTAGGAATAAGTTTTTCTTTTATTATTTATTAGGATTTGGAGAGAAAACTTTTGTTTACTCATTCACTAATATCAGTTGAGGCTGAATATGATAAACAGAACACACACATGCAAAAACTGATTCCGCTTGTTTTGGCATCAACAATATCAGGGCATCTCAATGTTAACAAATGAATATTATGTTAAAAATTAGTAATCATATGTTATCCTATTAAATATGGATAATCATATCTTTAGGAATAAGTTTTTCTTTTATTATTTATAAGGATTTATAGAGTAAACGTTTGCTTACTCATTTACTTTTATCAATTACGTCTCGATTGTGATAAATATAACACATGCAAAAATATGACATGTGCCATTTCTTAATAATTTCGGAACACCCCAGAGCGAAAAAATAAGCTTCTTATTAAAGGCCATTGGTTTCCATACTGATATACATCCATATTTATAAAGTGAAAATTTTCCGAGAATTTATGTTTTTCTTTCAGTAACAACAGAGCAATTAATATTAATATGATATGGGAACTAAATGTTTTAGGAAATTGCATTTTTTCCAGTTTAATTTTAGAATACAAAGAGTTACAAAATATTGTTTTCGATAAAATTTAAAGTGGTATGAAAATTAATATTCCTTTCAAAATTAATTTTAAGCCTCAATGAAGCTCAATCATATTGAGTAAATTTTTTCCATGTAAAATATTAAAGATAAAATTAGTGTTGAACTATTCTTTTATGCGAGATGATTCGTGTTTTGATATTCGTAATCGGATTTCTTAAAAATTAAGCTTACTATTTTCTCCTGATTAAACGGAATATATAAACTAAGACATATTACTAATAAAGTATCTTCTTTCGTTGAATAAATTACAATTTTTTAAATCTAAAGTACTTTAAAAATTGTCAGACATAATGTAAGAGTAAAAATAGTTTATCCCAAGAAAAAAAAGATTGAAAATCAAGCTAAGAAGTCAAATAATAGTTAACAACGAAGAACTGTTTACATTCCTGAAATCTGAAAGTTTTTAAAATTTGATTGGTATAAATTACAACTGCAGGATGATCATTGTTAGTTATTAGCAATATTTAGTGATATTTAACACCTAGACTGCCGTTAGGCTCACCAGTAACCGGCGGGATCATATAAATTATAATGTAAGAAATTCAGTGCAGCAGTCAATGTGTTAAGACAAAAACAAGCAAAAATAATTGTGAAAACTTCTAAAAAGGCATTCCAGTATCGTATCAATCCAATAAAATGCAGTTGTCATTTTTTTATCCATTCACACAAAAAGGGCACCAACCAACTTATTAGCAAGAATTCACCAATTGCTATCCTTTTTGCTCTAGAATGTAATAAAATTTTACACCAACAGCACTTTTTAAAAAAATTTTTATGATCATGTAATTATTCGGTGGAATACTTACAGTAATAAAGATTCGTAGAGTGTTATTTCCCCTGTTCGAAGTTACCTAAAAACTTTTCTGAACTAAAATATGTCACATGTTCAAAAAATTACAAAAGATTTTGTAGCATTTAATAATGTTTTGGAATTTGACTATATTTAAGCGCATTTATTTTAAGTACATCGCCTTTGATGTATGTCAAAATAAATGCGTTTATTCAATACGCGCTAAATGTGCATCTGTTTGATATGCCTTTAATCATTATCATGCGATACGTCTTAAATTCACCTCGACAATATAATTTCAGAATGCATTACTCGACTTACATGAAGAATATGATGACGTGAAAAACGCAAGTTGACTTGCAATCAGATGTTATATAATACTAGCAGTACCACCACGGCGATGCCTGTGACATGATGAATGCTAGAGAGGTAAAAACCAGAGAAACTTACAATAAAGCTATCAAAAGGAAGCAGAAAACTGATTTTATATGTTTTTTAGTGAAATTCAAGGCAAGAATTCACCAGCCCCAACCACTGGATCGATTTCAAACATTTTTTATTTCATATCTAAATTTATGACCTCTAAATCTGTCATTAGTGGTCATCTGCCCTTAAACACTCTCCATTTTCCAATGAAATAGAATACACTGTACTTTATTTTACATATTCTAGGTGGAACAAACATCGACCGAATTTCCAACGGCCATTGCACAGATTTAAAAATATCATTGTTTCATATTAATACTTATGATCCTCAGATACTTTATAAATGTTTTATCGCATTTCTTATGAGAGATATGAGTGCTGTAAAATATATCTCGCTATTTGCACAACCGAAGCTTTTTTGTTTTTTTTTACTCTAAAAAGTTACGTTGTAATTTGGTTACAATTTATAGAATTCTTTTCCACAGTCCTTTCGTTGGAGCTAAATTCCGCCAATTATATATAAATGTAGCTTGGTTTTAAACATGATTTATAATTGAAAATGTGCTAATTAAACTCATTTTTCTTAAAATAACTAACTCAAAAAAATTCGTTGCTCTAAATTCCCCGCGAAGTCAAGTACGTATATAATTCAAACTTGCGAGCAGCTGCCAAACGGCTATTAATAAATTTGGTAAGATTTTACGTTCCCTTAAGAGATTTTTATTTATAAATTTTCATGATTCTTAATTTTCTAATGGTGAAGCGGAGGGAGCTTTGTTTCTTTATTGACTGGATCTGCAAAAAAAAAAAAAAAATTGAACTCATCTGGAAAGCAATTAATTAAAAATACAGCAATGACGGTATTTTTATGGTTCTTGTTCGCCATAAGACAGAAATGTTCAAATAATCGCCAAAAAATTACAAAAAAGGCAACAGAAATAGAATGTTAGATGCAGATATTTTAGATTCAATTTTTAAAAGTTTTCGAGAAAAGCTATTAACTTTTTTAAAAAATTCTTAAAATTCAATAAATTATGTCAAAAGTCCAAAACGAATTTTTTCGAATGACAATTTGTCATGAAAAGTTTCTTTTTCCCTCGATTATTAGAAGCCATACTATGGAGAAATATATGCAAATAATCATCGAAAACAACACAAAACATTAAATAAAAAAATTCTACAGTGAATTTTAAAATTAGGTCTTCAAAGTGCATTGAATCACCCTCACGATTACTTGTGTACTAAATTTCCTGACTCTAAGTGCGATAGATTTGACTGGTCACCGCCGAGACACAAACGCTGTCTTTTATATGTATAGATACATATTTGTTTTGGTCAAATGATTGTGATCACCTTGGAATTTGACATATTTATATGCTTTTATTTTTAGATATCTCTCATATAATGTACCTTATACAATCATGTCGTGGCACATGCTAATTTCATCTAGCCAATGTAATTTTTTTAATGTACTGCTGCTTTTACATAAAGTACATAATCACGCGAAAAACGCTTAAATTTAGAATTAGATAACATGCACATATACATTAGTCATATGATTGCGATCTCATAAGATTTATACCATTGCGATGCATGTTTAGCTTTATATAAATCTCATGATGTCAGTACTCTTATATAAAGTATCTATTACATTGGCATAAAGGAAAATGACGACATATTTTCAGTATATTTAACACTATTTTAGAAAGAATATTTTGAAATGGCGGAGAATAATTCCTTATGTTTCTTTTTAACCCCTTAACCATTCTGTCCGAGCATCATAAGGGCATCGAATTATTGCCACTTTGTATTCATAAGCTAAAAGTAAATCAAGGGTGCTAAAATTTGATACAAAAATTATTCATAATTCATAAACACTTCAAATTTTCTATAGTTTCTTAAGTGAATCAAAGGGACAGCACATTCGGAAAATGGAAAATTTACTTTAATTAGATGATAAAAAACACAAAACTATAAAGGAGTTAAATATACTTTAGCATTAGGTCTTTAGGGAAGTATAAACAGAATTCCTATTTACTGGTATTTTCTTAAGATAAATTCCTCCAAGTCTTGAATCCCATATGAATCACTGAACATATTGAATCACATGTTAAACTCAACACAATAACAAATAGTTGTCATATATATTCAAAATAGGGGCACTTGTTAAAACAAAATAATCGTAAGGCAAATAGTTCTTTGAACTACTCGATAATGGTAATTTATAAACAGATAAATTACTGACACTTGTTTAAACAATAATCACCATGATCCTTTTTTTTTAAATTTTGTTTCCGAAACGTAATTTAAATCGTATTTGGTTTTTTAGAAATATATCAGGGACTCCTTTAATACTTCCGTGTTGTATTACCTTGAAAGGGCGTAGAAAAGGTATACGACTTTCGTTTAGTTAATAAAAAACTGCTGCGTTTATATATATTTTTTTAACCGAAAAGATTGCATAGCTTTTCAGTTACTTCCCTTTTGAATGGTATGGAGAAATAATAGCCCTTTTTCTTTTCACTGGCGCACTAACTGTTGATTAGAGATAATCGATGTTGAAGTTAATACATGGCAGAGTAAGAAATACGTGAAAGAAGGGGGGAAAAATGGAGTTACTCAAGGATATTTTAATACTTCGTTCTATTAATGCAAAAAAAAACCCACGTATTTATATTGTTTTGTAGTAAAAAATTTAAAAGCTAGTTGGGATTATTGTGATTATTTTATAGTTAATATAATTTTATCTATTCTAAAATGAATTTTCCTGCAATTTAATTAAATAATTAAAATGTGTTTAATGTTTCTAAGCATTTATGCATTGTTAATGCTGCAAATAACTCAGAAACGTTTTTTAAATACTTATTTTAATCAATATCGGATTCGTGGTAGAGTTAAATATGTATCAAAAGAGGGTTATGTTTTGTTACTCAAGGACATATGTATATTTCGTTCTATTTATTGAAAAAATATACGAGTTCATATTTTTTGTATTAAAAAGATTAACAGCTATTGGTATTCAAACAATTATTACATAGTTAATACAATCAACTATAAAATGGCCTTTCGTGCATTATAATTAAATAATTAAAATTTGCATTCAGATAATTTTGATGAGGTGAACATAGAAACGATGAAATCTTTAACTAGTTTGTGCATAAACATTTCTGCAGCGCAAATGCTCTTAATGATTCAGAAACGTTTCTTGAATATTTATTTCTAGTAATTATGTAAATAGTGCTATTTTTTTTAACAAAAACATTTTTTTAAGAAGAAGGTTTAAGTTACATTTAGTTGTTTTTAAATGTTCGTGAATGAACAGAATAACCAGTTATGGGTTTAAGATAGTAAATTTTTGTATCATAAACTCTAGATCAAACATATGTACATCAAGCAACATTTCATTAAAAATTTAACATTTTAATCAGTACTATTTGAGAATAAAACCGTTTAAAACGAGTTCATGAACAATCTACAATTTTTTAAAGGTGGAAACCTTGTGTTTTAATCGTTAATGTTTTAGATTTAAAACAAACATTTTAAAACGATAAGAAACATGAAAATCATTATATCTCACTCTTTACAATTTTACTTTAATCATAAGTAAGCACAACTTTAATCAGAAGGAATCATAAGCGATCATTTCCCATTAATGAAAATAATCTGAATTTTGATTTTGGGGCATGTTTTATCTTAATAACTATTACAAATAAATAAAGGAAATTATTCGAACAATATTTCCTAATCATATCATTCATGATCGGCTTAAAAATTTTGCGGCCTCGAAAAATGCAGAATATGAAACCTTTCTTTTAACAAACTGATTATTTTCATTCCATAAAATTTTTAAATTAAGCAGTATGTTAATGATTTATTTTAGATGGGTTCTTTTTATCTCGTCAACTTTGTGGAAAAGCATAAGTTTATTATTTATTAATTATAATGATTTATTTATTTCTTTTTATTTATTATTTCCAATTATTATTGTGACTCACGGTAGCCCACATATTATTTGTACACAATATTATTTAAACGTGCTATTGGTGTTTATACTGTAATAAGTAAATGAACGTAGTGAAATAGATAAGAACCTGGGCAGTTTTATCTTACAAAGTGCAAACATATCCTAACATTTTATAATTCATAGAATTAGCGTGTTTTTTTATAAATTCATTTATTTGGCAATTAGGTTAATAACATTTTTAATCGATCTGCCTGCCGTTCTCCTAAACCTAGAAATCTTAGGCAGTTGCCTAGTTTCTCAAATCTGTAATTTGCCGTTGAATAATGTTTCATTTTGAAATGCGCGGTATATGCTTTGGGATGAACTTCGCAATTTTGAGCAGTTCTAATAAAAATACAACACTTGAGATGACATTCTGATATCCACATTTCCACACCACATCAATGGATGAGCACTTGAGTCGCAAAATAATTTGATGTACACCAGGTATATTTAGTCCTAAGACGAAATGTTTAGCCACTTATGATTTATTGCGGTGAAAAAATGAGCCTCGTTGGCCGGGACACTTTCAGGTTTTAAATTATTTGCCCTAGATTGTAAAAGTGACTCGTAATTTCCCAATATTTGATTTGAATAACTCTATATGCCTCGATTTTCAAATAACAGCAAATGTTTCATGTTGAACATTGTTAAAACAGTGAAGTTCTTAAAGAAACTTTTATTTTGAAATTTGAACTACGAACGTTACAAGTTTTGTTACATTACCGTCACGTTGTAAAGCATCACAAGGGCTAATTTGAGATGTACATCGTAATTTTGAACAGCGGTCAACAGTTGAGGACGACACCTGAGCTATCAACCCCTCTCCAAACTCTCAGACTACACCAGCGGGAGAGCGTTCGGCGCCGATGGATTTAGCGTGCACCAGACCCGCTTACACGACGATTCTTCGGAACTGGAGGCCTCAAACTTCAAGCCCTCCAGTTCCGAAGCCGAAACCTTACCACAAGGCCATCATTAACGTTACGTGAGCCAGACTTTTATTTTCAGAACCCCTCACATGAGCGCTTTGCACTTTGCAGAGAAACGATTATAGATTTAGGATGACCTATTGAAACCAACATTTAATACGCAGTTATAATTTTAGAACCGAAATCATATACCAAATTTCAATAAACTAAAACATTACGTTTTTGAGTTATCCCGTTTACATGTATTTGAGGATGTACAGACAGACCGACGGTCAATTTTTTTTGACGGATTTGGTTAAAAATTTGACATTATACTTTAGGTACTAAGACTGTATGAAAAACTTTCTTAATCTAGCTCTTCATGTTTTGTAGTTGTTGTGTTCATTTGCACTCGGACAGACTGATAAACTTCCTGTATATGAATTTATTTCAAAATTTGAAAGAATTCTATGAATTAGGAGTAAAGATGAAAGAAAAATTTCCTTACTGTAGCTCAATCTCCCCCCCCCCCATTAATCGTATTCACAAACATGCATACGGAGCGATAAACAAGCATAATACTAAAAATAATTTTTTTTCTGAACTCAAGAAGGTTTGAAACGAGAAAATTCTTCCAAATCTCAAGATCGAAGTACTTTCTCTTTCTATATTTCGTATACTAAAATGTAAAAATGGATAAGCTACATGTTAGTTTTAAAAAATTTCGAAGACTTTTCTTTCCGTACCGTTAATATGCATACACTATGGGAAAGCTAATTTGACCATTATGTATGAATCGAATCAGTCTGAATAAAAATGGTAAAAGTAATGAAAAATTATTTTATTTATGCTTCTTAAACTCTTACTCGGTTTTTGATCTTTAATGATTAATTAAATTTAATAATTCGCTATATTGATTTTTAGGATTTTATTAATATTCCATATCCTCCAGTTTGCTCATTCGAGTTCTAGAGAAATTTCGGAAAATCTGGTTTCTTTAGTTTTACCAACTCAAAAATGATTCTTACATTTTGAAAAAAGGGGCCAAGTTGGTAAATAATGACACTTTAATTGTCCTTATGAAAATAAATTAAAAAACATAGAATATAAAATAAAATAAAGGGAGAATGCACATATAAATCGTCTTTCCTATAATAAACTTTTTAATTTCAGATTAATAAGAAAATTTCATTTTCTTTGTTGATACTTGAAGCGTAATTTTGCATAATTCTTACATGCTGTCTCTTACTATAACTGCTGCAAGGTTTTTGATTGAAGAATACTGATGTGAAAAGTCAAGTACACATTTACATTAAACACTCTTCAGTGACTTTTATATTGCCGCAAGTTAAACAACTCGACCGGAATTACTTTCAACACTTTAGAAACATTTCTTATGCAGGGGAGTTTTCTTTTCTCTCTTGACTTGTTCTCAATTAGCTACTTATATCGAGTGTCACGCTGTTCAATTCTGTGGATAAATACTTCAAGTTAGAATTAGAAAAGGACCATTTACATTTGATTACGTGACTCGGTTTTTCTTTCTGTCCTTTCTGGAAATGTTTCTGCTAATAGTTGATTTTAAACTGCTATCTATTTCTTTGCCATGGACGCTTTCTATTTGCTGTTAAATTTGACAAATGCTTCAAAAGTATGCTAGAACAAACTTTCCTTCATTCATGCGTTATTTTTGGTAATTCTTTAATTAATAATTAATTTTAACACACTAATTAATTCAATACTTTTCATGTTTCTGAATGAATTTTCACGTGAACTTTTCTGGTATTTTTCGAAAATAACTAATCAAAATAGTTAAATCAGTCCCTATAATAAAAGGCACGTGAAACGCAATTCCATTAAAGTTCCATTTCCCCCATAAATAATCAAAATATTATTTTATATTAATAATTATATCATAAAAGTTTTAATCTAACAATTCTACGATTCACGACGTTAGCGCATTATGCGCTCGTCTAAACTAGTTTCAATTAATTTTAATCTTTCTCTAAACTTACAAATTATAATAACTATTCCAAATTATGATGTGGAAGTGCTCGTGATCACTTTGTCACACAGCGGAACTCTGAAACATCACGACGTTGCCGTTGCCGCCGTACAAAAATAATTTCGGGACTTTTCTGATTTAAATGCATGCGAACCTAAAACTGTAAAAAAAAACATGGAAAAGGATTTGATTTCTTAATATAATACAATATTTTAACCCTTTGTTTGTAGCAACATTTATTTGATGCGTATTATGTTATAGTAGATTTTTTTCCATCCATAACTGAAATATGTGATAGATAATATGTGACGTTTTGTGGCAATCGATGAAATTGCAATTTCAAACCTAACAAGAAAAAATTGAATGTTTCTCAAGTTAACTCCCCTCCCCTCCATCTAAGAAAATGGTCATTTGTCGAGCATTTTCACGATTGGTGAACATTTCGAGAACTTGGTGACGAGACTTTCCCATAATTGGAAGTCGAATCAAAGGTTATAGTAAACGGAGGATTAAAACTAGATAAAGCTGTAAGGAATCAACTAGAACTGACTATGTAGCGATACTAAAACCTTCAGGGGATACATCAAATATGGAGATAGGGATCAAATATGGAGAAGTTGTTAGAAACAATAAGTAGGTTTTCGCTTCATGGGAGAATGCAATAAAGGAGGGGGAGAGGTACTGCCTGGTTAACGGGATATGCCTTCTTCAAGAGAAGTTTATGCTTGGGACGCTTGTAACGATATTATTTTCCTCAGGCCAAAGTGCCTATATTATCTTATGTGACCTATTAGGAAACCCTAGAAATGTCCTAGATAACCTATTAGGAAACCCTAGAAGTATGCTAGAAAGGAAACTCGACCTCACGGAAGGTCGTGTTTCCTTTCTAGCATATATAGTACTGAAGCAAATAAGGCCTGCGTTTTATGAGAGAGGACTTTATAAACATCAAATTAGGACTAAAGGATTAGGCGATCGAGACTCGATTCCAAAAATATTCTATAGATCACACAATTATTGTGTACTTGGGCTTAAAGCGTGCGAAGTCATCTCAATCCCATTTGTTTAGTTTGGAAGGCTGGAGGGTGGTTGTTAGCTCAGTTATTTTCTTCATCATCTGATTATGGTTCAGAATTCCAAAGGCCGTCGAAAAATAGCCCCAGAGTACCATAGTAAACAAGAAACCAATTGAACAGAGCAAACATCTAAACTTTGGGAAAATAATACATTTATAGTTATAAAAGGAAGTGTTTGTATGTATTTCGGCGGTTGGAGAGATTGGTAGAACCACCATATTCGAAGTAAATATACTTTAGAAGGTAGGAATGTGCATCTCAAAACGGCGTTTTGAAATTTTAATTTTAATTTTCGGCATAACTCCCGAAAATATTGTAGCACAAAACTGATTTTTATACCATTTTAATATTTAAAAATAATCTTTTTTAATGACACCGACTGCCGAGTTCAAAATTTTGACATTAATTAAGAAATTTTTTCATAATGTTCAGCAATACATTTCATTGCCTCAGTGAAATTCAAACCGCTTTTATTAATTCATCAATTATTTAGAGGTGTGATTTCCTTCCATTGATGAAAGTCAAGGAAGAAAGAATCTGCTAATTACAGGCTCACGGTTTACGCAAAGAATCGGGTATTAAAATAATATTAACACAATAGATAGCATGAACTTCTAAATATATTACTAGAAAACTTGAGTTTTTAGTGCCACTATGATATCATAGGATCCAATTCTATTAGAATGTTTCATATATATAATGTGCTGAACAGGTGCAAGGCTATTAAAATAACATTAATATAATGTCAGTTAAAATCTCATGCTTAAAAATACTTTGTTGAAGGGATCATAAGCATTAAGTCATGCGTTAGAAACGTAATTGAAATTGAACCCAATAAATACTCCCGGCGAACCAGTTAGTCTCCAAAGGCGCTTAGTTAGATATAATTCACAATAAATTTAACATACAGTAAATGATTTCATATAATATATAGATTTAAACAGTAACTGACGAATCCCATACCCTTCCACAAGGCCACTAGACTTTAGGGCAATTAATAAGGACAAAATAGAGAATTAAGTAGCATTTAAGAGCTTAGAAATAAATTACAACCATTAATGATTAATTTCAAATCAAATAGGTAAATAAAATGAGGCAAAATTAACGCAGTATTGTCTTTTTTGTTGTAAATCCTTCCTAGATCAAGCAGTTATCGAAATTCCTACTATGTTTTATCCTTATCATTTTTTAAACATGTGTGTTTAATTTTTTCTACTTATTTCTACGTTTTAACAATGCCCTAAATGCCACTTTCCTTCTCTTTTTCTTTTTTGAAAAAAAATTATCGAGTTTTTAATTTTCTTATAAAATGCACGCTAGATGAACAAAGGAAGGGTATTGAAATATTAGGGATCAATTTTTTTAATATGGTAAATTTTAAGCTTTCCTTATATATTAGTTGTAATTTCGAGATGAATTAGCAATTCGGATTTTTCCTCTTCCAGGAAAATTCTCCGTAAATACCTTTATAAAAAAATAAAGATTATTGTTCTCTTGCCAATAATCTTGCCAATTCAGAAATTATAAATACAATAAAATAATACACTTGTATTAAAATATGAAACTCCTTTCTTTTCCCCGTCTAATCAAAATGCTTAAACAAAGATTAGTGCATTTACTTAACAGCTTTATCTCAACATCAGATACTAAATATTTTTTTCCTTTGTAGAATTCATATGAATATTTGAAAAGGCAATTGACATTAATGTCTGGAAAAAAATTCTTATGAATGTTTGAAAAGACTATCATTCCAAGAACTTTCAACATTCCAGATCTGAT
>JAPMOR010119363.1:63057-84412 GCA_026543865.1 Argiope aurantia | reverse complement strand
TATCATTCCAAGAACTTTCAACATTCCAGATCTGATCAAAATGCTTACACAAAGATTAGTGCATTTACCGAACAGTTTTTTTTTTTTAATTTCAACATCAGATACTAAATATTTTTTTTCTTTGTAGAATTGATATGAATATTTGGAAAGGCAGTTGACACTATTTGAAAAAAATTCATATGAATGTTTGAAAAGACTATCATTCCAAAAATGTAATGTTAACTTAACAAATTCTTTAACAGTTGTGAATTCTGACACCAAGTAATTTAAGGATGTATAATAAATACATTTTGAGTTTAGAAATCTCTCTTTCTAATGATATAGTTAATTTCAAATTATAAATGAAATAAAGATGTTCATTTGCATAAACAAATAAAAATATTTTACTTTTCTCAGATGGTATTGTTGATCGCAGTGCTTAACTCTTTCTATCAATACTTAACGGTAGGTGCTTAAGTAACAGTAACTTAAACGATACTTAAAACTACCGTTTAAATCCTGTTATTTTAGTAATATAATTATTTTTTCCGGTGGTATTCAAAAGAAGATGAAGAACGTAGCTCAGACAGCAGACAGTAGATATAAGCTAAAGGTAAAAATTAAAAATCTTTAATTGTTAATTAAATTAATTGAGCTATTTTATTTAATTAAAAAAAGTTTTCTCTGTTTCCTGGAATTATTATGCACTAAAACTTTCCAAAAGATGAAAAAGTTAAATTGAAAAATTATTGTTAAGATAATTTGCTAAATAAAAAGTTAAAGGCAGATGAATATATTTATTGAAAAGTAGAAGCAGGCAGATGAATATATTTATTGAAAAATATAAGAAGGCAGATGAATATATTTATTGAAAAATAGAAGTAGGCAGATGAATATATTTATTGAAACGTAGAAGAAGTTGTATTTAAATAAATATTTCTAAAAAATTTCTTATATGCTTGAAGTGAAAATGAAAAACACGCCAACTTCTAGAAATGAATAATTTTCACTTGGGGGCTGTAACAAAGCAGCTCTAAATTCAAGGTTCAAATCATTTATGAAAAATAAATATGTCATAATATAACAAACATTTTTGCCAAATGTTTCCTGTTCTTAGCAATGAAATTCAATTAAATATAAGTGTAATATTACTTGAATCATATTCATGCATTCGAATATGGTCATTATTTTTAAATTATTCTGATATTTAGAAATGTAATCAGAGATGTAAATATCGTAATTATACTTCAAACAAAATGAAACTTTGCTGTCTGTTTTGTTTACAATTATTTTATCATATTTCCGGAGGTAAAATTAAATAATTAATTTTATTTTTGCTTCAATGTAAACATGTATTCAGTATTACGAATTAGATATGTTTGAGATTAATACACGTGTTAGTGTCAATTACCGATTCACGTTCATTAGCTGAAAAGGTTCAGTACAGCTCCGGGATCTTTTTATATCCTCTCATTATCTTTGAATATGTTCCTTTCTCTAAGCTGGTTCAAACTCGTTTTCTTGGTTTGAATATACTCTTTGAAGGCCTTAGAACTACTGAAATTCACTAAGTGCATTTAATGGCTGCTTTTTCTTTGCAGCGAGCAAAAAGAACTTAATTATGATTTGACATTAAAATTCACCTTTAATTATAATTCTCTGTTTTGTTTTTTTCCCTGAATGACGTGCATTTCATTTCCTTTAACTCTAATAATTATACATGTGGAGTCAAAAATCGAGAATCATCAGAATTTGCTGCATTCATATGGAAATGTCAAACATGCTTTGTAAATTACTAGCCGCCTTTGGAGACTAATCGAATATCCAGGAATATTGGTTGCATTTAAGAAACTAATTTCAATGATCAAATCATTATAGATATTAAAACCGTGCTATGTTATCAACCTTAGGCCTGTTGTGTTCATTATGTGTTTACAATCTTAATTGAATCAAGTCCCATGACATCATAATTGTATTTATTTAAAACGTAATTGTCGGGTTTATTTATCTTCTAACTTTTGCAATACTGCAACTTCACTTTCTTATTCTTCATATAAATTTCACATATATTAAGGGATAAGGATAAGTCAAAGGATCAAATATATGACGAATGTATGATAACACTTTGAATTTCATTACATCAATGAAATCTACTGTTCAGAATTCTACAAAAAATAAGAATTTTAAAAAAAAATTGTTAAAATTCTAGCAAAAAATTGCACGATAACTGAATAAGAGTCATTAAAAATACAATTTATTTGAATTTTTAAATGATGTATAAACCTTTTTTTGTGCAATGATAATTTCAAAAGTTATAGCGGAAACCCCCCCCCCCAAATTCTCTTCATTGTTGATTGACTATAATTTTAATTAAAATTTCCAAAATATATCTGGCAAGTGCGCATTCATGCCTTCAAAAGTATATTTGTGTCAAATTTGATTATTTTGGATAAAATAGTCTGTTCTGTAGAGCTCTTCACACAAGAAGATATTCTTCTACAACGTAATTCCTTTTTCAATATAGTTTAGTTTAGTTATATTAACGTCCCGTTGTAAAGCAACATTAGGGTTATTTTGGGACGGACCTCGTAATTATGAACCACGGTCAGATGACGAGGACGACACCTGAGTTGGCACCCCCCTTTCCACGCCACACCACAACAATGGAAGGACGTTTGGCATGACGGATTTAATATGCAACAGATCCTCTTACACGACGGTTCTTCGGTGGAATCAGGTCTCGAACCTGAAACCCTACCTCGAGACCTTACCACCAGGCCACCGCGGCCTTTTTCAATATAGAAAAGCAAAAAGTAAAAATTGCTTTTAGTACTATTATTCGTTAACAGAATGCATGTTACAGATTACATGAATATCATAGATGGAATAGTACGTCTCGCATTGCTATTACCACTGGAATTACCATATTCGTGCCAAGTATGACCACCAATATGTGGCCCTTAGCTTCTTCGGGCAAACATTGGTAAGGATGGGCAGATGGATTTAGTTCTTTAAAAAAATGGATTTTGTTTATACATTCAAGTAAGCACGCAATGGATGTAATAAATTTAGCGTATTTGAAAGCAAATGTAAAGATAGCAATGCCTATTACCAAATCATAATCATTAGTGGCAAAGGTTCATTACAGCCACAAGATATTTTTATTTTCTTTCTCTTTGCCTTAAAGCATATTCTTCGTTCTCAGACAGTTGAAACTCGTTTACTTCATCTTTTGAATACTCATTGAAGGTCTTAGAATTTCTGTAATTCAAAAAGTTTATTCAATAATCCTGTTTCTTTTTTTTCGCAGCAATCAAAGAGAATGAATGTAATTATTATCTAACATTAAAATTCACCATTGATCATATCTCCTATTTTACCTTTCTTTTTTTTCCTCTTGATGAAGTACATTATATTTCTATTAATGATAATAAATGCAGACGTGTATTCAGAAATTAACTTTGCTGTTGGACATGAGTTTTGTTGGATTTATTATAAATAAATTTGAAATACCCTCAAAATAGGGTTTAAAAATCACATAATTGTCTTAAGATTATTTGACCTCAAGGATAGAGAAGTAAAAAAAGGTTATTTATAAAAAAGGGCAATTGACTAATAAAAGAATAAGCGAAGAATGTAATTTTTACAGCTATGGATAATTTCTCAAAATAATAATAATGATATATCTCTTTTTTTTGTAAAAGCAAATTTCTTTTCAGTAGTAAATTAATTTCCAAATTTTTCCCAAGTTCATTTGCATATATTTTAACTGTAAATTTTTATTGTCTTAAGAAATGCTTAAATTTTTAAAGAAAGTAGAAAATTTGAATGGATGACCGGTGAAGAGCTAGAAATATACTTCAATATATTCAACAAGGGCAAAGAATTCTGTATTATCATTTAACATACTAGGTAAGTGACACGTTAAATAAAGCTCTTTAAATTCTTTAAATAACGTTCTTTGCATTTCAATTTGGTCATCTTATATATATGTATAAACGGCCACCAATATCAGAAGAATGTTATTAATTGCAGTTTAATTGATCCTTTAGAGAGATCATTTTAATTTATTGGACCAAAAGATGAAAGTCACATAATTAAGTGTTTAAATTCCTGTCAGTTCATGGAGTTCTATGAGATACCTGGTTAATGGGTTCTTTTGTTGGCGTATCGAATTAATCAGTCATGGTGAACACCATAATGAAGACCACTTTATAGAAGGCACACAGATTTATCTTAAAATGCGCAATAATAGATTCCAAAATATTTATCCATAAAGGCAATTGTAAAGATTTGAAATATTATTTGGATACTTTTCTGGTAAATATTTCCACTCTGATTAGCTAAGAATTTGAAAATATATGTATATTTAATGATAACAATAACACAATATAAGAAAATTATTTGAACTTTGTAGTCTTTTATCTAGACTTCAAACCTAAGATTTTTGTTAATAGTATGCGTCCATTAATTAACTGTGAAATCCAAAATATATAAATGATATACAACAATACTGAAGTATCAAAAATACTGAATTTTTCATTCATACAAGTTAATGTTATAATGTCGCTCTTAAATTATGTTCTAGAAGATGCAAAATGCCAATGCTTGACAAAATAATGGATATCAAGCTGGATTTATAAATTCAAGTAAACCTTTATCTTGTAGATCTCATTCTTTTCCCCAAATGAAAATCTCGAGAATATTCCTGATTATTTATTGAGAATTCAAATGTTTTTAGAGCGAATATGAATGGAAGCAATGTATTCTGACGCTATTTTACGTGAAAAAAATATCTTTATAATAATTTATGATGCAATAAATCTGCTAAAAAACAAAATTATATATCTTACCCCTTGGTCATATTGGGGGTCTACTAAAGATTGGATTCATCGTGCAACAAGAAGTAAAAATTATTGTTTTAGTTAACTGCTCTTCTAGTAAATATTTCCATCCATAATTCAGAATTTGAAAACGCATGCAAATTTACAAATAATGAAATATGTAAATATAAAGAAATTTCATAATGAATATTATGAAATTTATAATGGAATAATAATGAATATAATTTATAATGAATATTATTTTCATTCAAAAATACAAATAAATTTCATAATGAAAATTATGAAATTTTTTTGTGTTCTGTAAACTTTGATCTGGATTTCAGACTTCAGACTTTTTTTTTAATGGAGTGAGTTCATTGATCAAAATTCATGCAAAAATTCAACTGTAAAATTCATATTCGGTAAAAGTATGGTATCCACGCAAGATAATTATTACAGGGATAAGAATTATATTGATAAGATAATATTACAGTGAAAGATATTACAGGACTCTTAAAATATGTTTTGGCAATGAAAAATGCCTTTGTTTAATAAAATAATGAATATCACTTGCAAAAAAAATAAAAAATTGCTAGTAGGAATTTTTATGAATTTAAGTATTTCTTCGACCGTTAGATTTCTCTCTTTCCTATTTTAAAATCCTAAGAATCCTCATGACAATTCTTTGAAAACATTGGAAGATGAATGGAAACATATTGAATGGAATGTTGGAATGCAAAATGGAAGTGATTGTATGTGGAAAATACAAGTATCTTGTTATACAATAACCCCTCCTGGAAAAAGAAGTTGATTTTTCCTGAGAATAAGCTTACTTTTTGGTCATATGTACCCATCCATACAATGAATGGATCAAGCAAAAAGAAATAAAAATCATTCTTTTACTTCATTCTCATTCTCAATATCACTCAGACTTCATTCTCGTTTGAAACTTGTTTGCGTTATGGTTATTTTTCAGGTGATATTTCCCGGGAGTCATCCAGTAATTCCGAGAGGTCACAAATAATTAGAACAAAATGCAAGTACTCTATATATTTTTATTAAATAATGATATTTATAAATTCCTGAAATTTGGAAAATTTTTATTGTATATGATATAAAATTTCATCACTTTTAATCATAATTACCTTTCTAATTTTTTTATATGTGTGCCTTTTTTCCATCAAAGATATGGTGTAGATTAACATCAAACATTTGGTAATTACAGGACAGGAGTAATACGTCTGTGCTGGTTATTCCGTCGATTTTTTTTGTAAACTTTATGTCATGCTGTAAATACCAGTTATACAATTAGACAAGAAGTTCCAGGATTATTGGAAACTTCAGCAAATTCAGAGCGTTCGCTTATCGCAACGCAACTGAAAAAACTCTGATTGATGGAACATTAAACGACTACTCCGACCCTCCCTAATGCATACGGAAAAATCTGAATGATTGGACCTCTCGACAGCGTTTGCAGGAACTAACTTGAGTTTCAAGGGCCATCACCTTCTACAGTACAACCCCTCCCGTAGGAGGTACGTTCCGTCATCAACAGGAGGGTAGCTACACCACACCGTTATCGTACTCACCAGGACGGCGAATACTAACCACCATTCCTGAAACTCCCCGTGCCATATCTGATCCCCTCCCCCCACCCCTTTGGGGATTGCTTGATGAGGATGGGCAAACAATTCGAAGTATTTTAACTGTAACTATATGTGATAGATCTAAATTTTTCTCTCGAACTCCTATGTATTACGTGTTTTACAATTATTATAAAATATTTTTAATATTTAATTTGTTCAACTGTTTCTCGACTTGCATCAAACAGCATCAATAACAACTCTTACATATATCAATTAACAATTTAACATCAATTAAAAATTCTTGTATAAGAATTTCATTTTATCACACTGAACCTTTCTTTCGGCCACACATTAGCAATTTATATATTCTGGATTTCTATTTGTTACGTTTTTTCCCACAAAGTTTTTTGAAATCCTTCGTATAATCAAAAATAATTTTTGATATCCCACAATATTCAGTCAGTGACATTATTTTAAATGCATACTTGGGCATTCACTCCTTTACAAAATAATAATAATAATAATAAAACGGAATTTTTAAAGAATAATCTTCACGTATATAGCACGTGAGACAATTTTATCTTCCTTCCCCATTTTAATATTAATATACAACCATTTAAAGAGTCAAATTTCTGTGTTTTTCAAGGAAAAGCTCTCTTTCATCACAAATGCTGATAAAACTAATTGATTTTGGAATGCCAATTCATTACAAATGCTTTACGCTGGTTCAAAAGCAAACATTGTCTACTTTAGGTTTTCCATCTATAATCACTAATTCGATCTACTTCAGCATAAACTTTGTATTTAATGAATAATTTCTACGAATTTTATGCTGTCAGAAGATTCATGTCTTACTGATACGTTATCTATCAATTTTACAAACCACGAGATTTTTAACAAGATTTGGAAAAGCATTGTTTTGTTAATAAAAGGAGGACAACCAATAATTTTGAAACATCATCCATTTGAGATAAAATGTTTGTTTATTTAAATTATTTTTTTTATACTCGCTTCTTGAGATTAGTAAATGGGTTGAATTTCCTGTTACATACAAACAACTAGTTATTTGGAAGACGAGTCACATCGTCCAAATACTTAGCAGCTACACTTACCATGTGGCATCGAACAGTTTATGTTATGCCGAGGTAAAATGGCTAATTATCTAAGGATTAGAATAAAAAAAGATAAAGTTGAGCAATATTCCATTCCAAAGGCCCTATTTTGAAGAAAATAAAAACTTCTCATTATTCATTTGATATGTCAGAATAAAAGGTCGCCTTTTCTGACCGTTTCTTCTGTTATTTCAGTAGGTCATTTGGAGTGGCATTCTTTTTCATCCAAGCTGCTTCTTTCTTTAGGCAAGTTTCTAGCACTCACTTTCTACAGTGTATTGCTTGTTTTAAAGCGTGAAACAATTAATCTATGGAAAGTGTTTCTCTTTTGTTTTAATTGCAATTTACTAGAAAGTTAAATTAAATAAATCTTAACAGTTCTTATCCTTAGGCAGACTCTGATTCGTTAAATAAATTCCCAAACAATATGATACGTTAGTGCTGTCACTTTATTTTTGTATATTTTAGCAACGTCGATGACAAAATATACAAAATACCGTAAAAAACTTGAAAGAGAACTTACGTTCATGAAAAATATACTACTGAAAATGTTCCATAGATCTGATTTTCTAATCTAGTGTTCTAAATAGATTTATTCTTTTATAAGGGTGAAACCTAGATTGAATCCTGATTCTCTAAGCTACTAAGCCATATTAATAGAGCTGGACAATAAACAAAGTAAATACACATAATAAATTCCCAAACAATATGTTGTGTTTGTGTAATCACTTTACTTTTATATATTTTAGAAATAACAGTGACAAAACATACACAATACCGTAAAAAAACTGGAAAGGAAACTTATTTTTATGGACAATAAAATACTTAAAATACTCCATAGGTTTTATTTTCTAATATGGTGTTTTAAATGGATTTATTCATTTAGAAAGATGAAACCTAGACTAAATCTGTCTCTCTAATTTTCTAATTTTATTAAGGTGGATTGATTTGTGTGATAAACGAAATGGATGCATACTATTCTAACGTATTCACCATGCATTTGAGGGTGATAACAAATCAATAGCATATTCAATGCATACTATTCTAACGTATTCACCATTAATTTGATGGTGATAACAAAACGTCCTTTGACACCAGCGATCCTATGATGACGTGATCATCACTCTATTATAACATATTTCACTTATTTAAAAATGAGCAGTTTTAGCAACACTTGATTTTGACAGCATTTTCTTTTATTCAATTCTTACTGTACGTTCAAATTCCTTGATCACAGGAAACGATTTTCACATTGATATTTATAGAAAAAAATTTTGTTTAAAAAATTAGTATGGAGGAAAGACAAAGTGGATAAATCGAAAAATCTGAAAAAAGAAAAATATTAAATTAAATATTAATTCTTTAAACTGATGAAAATCGAACGGCAATAAATTAATAAATTTCTCACTATGTTAATATTGTCCATTGTCTATTCTGCCTTTAAATATTAAGTTCCTTAATTTGTAAACAATATTTTCGAAATAATCCTTGAATGTATTTCATCCAAATGCACCAAGCTGTACAAATATTTTGAATAGTAAATTTTCGAATAATATATTCACTATTTAATTATAATCGTTATTACTTGGTTTTTTCAATATATATAAACAAATATTTGCTTAGTTTTCATTGTAAAATTCAAATGCATAAAATGTCAGGCCCGTGATCATTACATTCAATTTTAATGAATCTATTTTTCTTATTATATTTTATATTAATTAATTTTTTTTTAAATTTTGAATTTTTGAATTTCGTAAGAAACGAATTTTCGAATTTTTGAATTCCGTAATTTCACTTGAAGAAATTTATGAACTCTTTTATTTCATTCTTACTTACAAGCGTAAACTTATGCAGAATATAGCATTTTCTCTTGGTTTGTTTAATTTTGACATAAATTTTAAATCAATTATTTGAAGAAAAAAAACTGCATAAATAATAGATTTTCGCAACTTTAATAAAGTTTTGAATTACAAGTTGTAAGGAATTTTGGACTTTATCAGGTATTTATTTATATGACGATTCTTTTAATTCTTTTTTGAAATAAAAATTTATTTAAAAACAGTTTTTTAAAACACACTTTTATGAATGTACAAAACAGTAGAATTTATTTTTTACTTTTTAATCTTGAAATTGAATTTCACAGATCTTTTAAATTGTGCCACCAAACTCTAACTAAATTAATTGATTACCCAATAATAATGATCTCCAAACATTTAAATAGTAAGGAGCAGAAAATTTCAAAACTAACTCATCAGGGAGGGAAAAATTGATGAAACATGAAAGTTAATTTTAAAAAACATCATATCAAATAAAGAAGTTTAAAAATTCTTTTACATTGTTCAAAAATTCCGAACATTCTTTCTTACAGAAATTCGAAGATGTGAAAAAGGAGGCAATAAGAAAACTGATTGAACTCAAAGTTTGAAAATTTGCATTTTGGCAATACGAAAGTAGAATTTGGTCTTTTTAAACCTGTAAAAAGCCTTAGTAGCCCAAAAGATATATTTATATTAATTATTCAGCATCTCAAAATTTCACAAAGTTCGCTGAAAGAGAAGTGGGAATAAAACTGATTTGAAATTACCAACGTGTACTAATTACTATAACGTTAAGAATCTGTAATCTGATGCATTTATGAAGAGTAGTTTTAAAATAGTTATCATTAACTTTTTCATTAAAAAAAATTATTTTAAAATATTTTTTACCAATTTTCTCTTTAGAGGAGGGGTTTTCCCCCTCATCTTTTGGGGTCTTTGCTTTCCCATGGATTTTTTATAGTTGGTGGAATGCAGCTTGATAAAGTGCACCGTGTTTTTTCGCCAATAAACTAGAGTTGTTTTTGTGTTCGAAACATTCAAATGCACTTTTCTGGCACCATTTTCTATATATATAATTGCTATTTTAACTAGGAGTCGCAAAAGATCAAAGGTATATTTATAGCCAAAGTAATAGAAAGTATCCAGATAGGAGATTATTTGAAGGCATATCCAATGCGCCCAACTGACGCAAGGGATAAACAAAGTTGGCTACCTGGTGGTCGTGGCAATGGCGCCAAGCAGCCAGCCCCCTTGTACACTAATGGCAGCCAGAATGGTTCCAATGAGTGGTGATAGATTCGCCAGCAAGATAAAGGATTCGTTACCGCCTTAGTCTAAGGGTCTTTTCGGTGATATAGGACATGCCAATGTATTCATAAAAAAGATCTGTGTTATCACAAGTTGTTAAGTGCCTACCTTAGACTTCTGTAAAAGCTTTCACTCGAAAATGTTTTTGTAGTCGCACTGATAATTATTGGCACAGGTGAGTCGGGATATTACAAGGCCAAGAAGGAGATTTTTCCTTCGTGATTTGTGAACTTTGGAATGTTTTGTAGAGAACAGGTACGATTTAAGAATATGCAGCAACGAAGAACGAGAAGTTTCTGCCTGTGAAGTGAATAAAAATTAGACTTTAGCTAAATCGTAACTGTATCTCCGATTAAATCGATTAATAACTCTAGCGATTATGCTAATTACATTGATTGATTAGTAATTACTGTCAACAAAAAATAAGAATTTGCATGCCAGTTCAAGGTATCATTTCCTGCAACTACGACCTACATCCAGCTAATTACCTTCAATTTCTTTATTTTATTTACTATGTTTATATATATATATATATATATATATATATCTTAGTAAAAGCAAAATTCAACATTAACAATATATTTTTTTTTTCATTATCTACAAAAACAATGAAGTAAAATAGCTATCGAAATATTACAATTTTTGTTTTTCAGCAAGTTTTTTATATGATAATATATTTTTTATAAATTGATATATTATTATATGAAATTAAATATAATAATAATAAATTAATAATTAATATAATAAATAATATTAATTAATATTTTTAAATACAAAAATATAAATCGAAATATTAATAATTTTGTTTTTTAGTAAGAAATATTATTTTAAATGAATTGGTAAAGTAATTCTTTAAGAAAAAAAAATCATCTGAGTGAATTTTTAAAAAATAAATAAAGTGCTTAAAAATAAAAAAAAGTGCTTAAATGGATTTTTTTGTATTATTTTTCTAAATTTTTAACGAATTTGATTAATTTACGATGTATTTTAGAATTGAGTGTGTAAAATCGTGCAATTATAGAATCATTTCAGATTACGGAATTATCTGGATTATCTGGTCCTCAATCAATCGAAGTCTTGTTTAGGCTAGTCTATACTAGAAAATAAAATCGTATTTTCCATTTTTTTTAAATTCAGATCACCGAATTTTTCAAAAAAGTTAAAGATAGTAAAGCTGATTTCCAAGATGCAAAGGATTCAATAAACCACACTCGAAAACTCGAAAGGGAGTAAAGTCATATCAATGCAATGACTTGTAAAATGTTCCAATCTGGAGGTGATCTTTTATAATTGAAAAAGTTATTTATTGAAGAAAAACACACAATTAAATTCCTTAGCACTATAATAGTAATGTTTTGCAAATTTCATGCCAAATAGCAATGTAAATGTGTCTGAAAATTTAGCATTTCTATGAGCAGGAAAATATTCTTTGGGGAGACCGTTAGAGAATTATTAACAAAAGGCAAAGGCAACAGCGGAAATCAGTAGCATTCGAATATTTTCTTATCCAAACTAATTAATATTTCAAAAAATACAAAGAAGAATGATAAGAGTTTATTAAAAATTAATACCAGATATATTTTGGGAATTATTTTTAAATTTAATATCAATAATCCTGGAAACTTTACTGGAAGAAAAGAAGTCATGATCCAAATTTTAGTCTCAATTAACTAAATTTTCGTTTATCTGAGATGATTATAGCATCAATCAACTCGAATAACCGAGAGTTTATTTTATGTCCTTTCTTCACGCAGCTTTCAATGATTCCATAAATATTCTCTCCTACTTGCTCAATAAATAATAAATTTAGCACAACTTTAAAAAGAAAAATTCAAGTATCTACTTGTTTGAAATTGAAATAGGATGACCTTCATGAATATGCAATTAAAGATTAGGTCGAAAAACATTTCTAATTAAGAGATAATGAATTAATATGTTCTGATGCATTGATTAGTCGTTTGACATATGCAATACATAAAAGCTTATTAAGCTTCGGAGTTAGATTTTTTATGCATTTATAGATTATCTGATTAGAAACAAAATTAATGCCCATTGATTTAATTTAAATATTATTCTTTATTTTATCAATCTATACAAGAGATTTGTGGTCAAAATGCGTATTTAAAAAAATATGGGAAGCAAAAAAAAAATTGAGAATATTGATAAATTATTATCTATGAATAATTATAATTAGCATACGAATAAACTAATGAATGTTTAAATTATTCAGTTTTTTTTGTAGCATTTTTCTGGTCATTTTTCCTTCTACTGAGAAAGGCAGTACATGAATTTTGCCCATCTACTTCATAAAATAAGAAAATCTTTCAGAAATTATATATATATATGTGACAATTTTTTTCAGTTGTTAAAAATGAAAGCATACATATGTTGATTTGAAAATTAAGAGCACTTCTATTTAAAATCATAAGTCGCGTGAATCTTAAGTTTTAAATAGGCCTCTAAAAATCTAATTCCTGCAGTTTTCATAGTCTAAAACAAAGTTTTTTTTTTTCGCCTATCGTGAACATTAAATAGTTCAAAATCATTAATTCAAAATCATGAAAGCTCCGAATAATATATTTTTTTCTGCTTTAGACATTTCATGATCCTCCGCTTTGAGTTCAAGGTTTCAATATATCAATAGGTTGAAACATTTTAAAATTTTAAAAGATATCTTTTATCAATTACAAGAATAAACTGAAGTTCTCAAATAAAAAAAATATTTTATTTAAACAATTGCAACTAACTTTCAAAGATTTCTACATCTTTCAAACCAAACTCATCTTGCTCTCATGTGTGTGTGTTTAGTAATTTCAGTTTATCCGTGCTTTAAAATTAATTTCATTTTCTAATTCTTTGAATCGAAATTTTCCTTTAACTTCTGAATTGAGCGCGTTTTTATTTCCTCTCTTCTCAGGGTCTATATGTGTCTTAAATCTTATATGCTATCCTTGCTAAATTTAGGGAGAATTCCCTTTTGAGTCTATATAATCTCTGAATGCGTTCTTAGTTTACAAAATAGCTATCTTATATCCATTTTTAAATTGGACATTTGCAAATTTAAATTAGAAAGTCAGGGGTTCAATATCTAATTCTCTACAGATTCTCCTATAATTCATTAAATCCATCATAGGACAAACTGCCCCCCCCCCCCGTATAGATGTGATACTGACGGAAGTCATGTAACTTCAGGTGCCATCTTTGATGTTTAACAGCTATTCAAAGTCAAGTGGTCAGTTTTAAAACAGCTCTCGGGTAGCTTCAAAATTATGCACCAATCTAAATAAATAAATCTAAACCTGTTTTAAAAAGTAAACATCAAATTATTAAGAGCCTCATAATTGTTAATGAAATTTCTGAAGTTTTTCTATCTTCAAAAGTCAAAAAATAATTCATTGCATTAAAAAAGAAAAAACTTTATCTGAAAATAAAGGTAAAACGCTTGACGTAGTCAGTCAAAAGTCCTCTTGCTCATTCATTGCTAAAGTTTGGAGAGAAGGTGTTATCTAAGGCAAAATTCTTGATATTTAATAGCTGCTCGAAGTCAAGTGATCAGCTCTAAAATAGAATTCAAATAAAAAGATTTAAAAAAATGGGCGAAGATCTAAATAACTAAAACCATATATATTCTAAAAACCAAAGATCAAATTACCATTAATATTGGATTTATTGATGAAACTTATAAATTCTTTTAGGTTAAAAAACAGAAAAATGATTAATTGTATTAAATTTCCAACAAAAAAAAACTTTTATGAATGATAATAATAAAGTTATTTGATACTTTCTACGCTCAGTTGCTCAATGAATTTGTCTCTGCCATTAATTTCTTCGTTGCAATTTTAGAGATAAAACAAAACAATAATGATGTCTTCAGCTATTATGTCGTTACATCCAAATGTCTCAATACTTATCTAAATTATCTTTTTCTTCCTCAGAAGTTATTATTTGCTTGTCAGCCAGAAAATATGATAAGCCTTAGTAAATTTTATTCTCCACCGGGAAACTGTAAACGATTTTAATGAAAAAACCTTATCTCTGAAAGTATGTAACTGAGATTTTATCATTGATCATCATAAGATTGATGATTTTCAATACAAAATAACAAATTTATAGAAATTCTAATTTTATAAAGAAGACAATTTATTGAAATTTGCCTGCTAAATTATTTCATCAAATTTCCTTTTCAGACTTCGCATGATGGAATAGTTAAGACATAATTTCTTATCTCTTAGCAAAAAAGTTATAAGAAAAGAAACCAATATTCTTGTTTATAGGAATACATTAAAATAATATGTGTCCTTGGAAACTAATCTTAACTTTTTTATACTGAAGGACATTGATAAGAAATATTTCATTATAAATGATTGGAAATCAGTTAGCATTGAAAACTGATTATTATCTATCAAAAAGTCCTTGTTACTGAGGTTTAAAAAATTTTAAGTAAGCATTTTCAGTATAGAAAATATTATTTTCAAATAGTTATTTCAGAATAACGTAGTAGAATTTTCTTGTTCGTATGTCTAATTCGATGCAATGGATATGAATAAAATAATTAACTAATTGTATTTAACTAACGTTAAATATAATGTTTAATTTTACTAGTTATCTAATATATAAAAACGAATTTTTGTTTGTTCGTATTTTATGCGCTGCCGAGCCATTCATCGGATTGCAATAAAACTTTGTCAACTTATTGCTTGCACTTAGGCGAAGATTATAGATACAGTACAATCATTACAATGTATCTAATATATAAAAATGAATGTTTGTTTGTTCGTATTTTATACTCTGCCGTACTGTTCATCCGATTGCCATAAAACTTTGCTAACTTATTGTTTTGAACCTAGAAAATCCATGTATTTCACATGGCCAGTTGTATGTTGGATGATCACGAGTCGGAGAGCCAAAAAATTTAATTGTTTTTGCTGAAGTCGGAAAAACAAAAAATATTGTCTACCCTACAGTACTTGAATAATAAAGTAAAAAAACACACACAGAATAAATATTATTTATACTTCTCCCTTATATATCATTCAATTTCAATGAATGTAGTCATTTTTAATAAGGAAATAAATATCATTTTTCCTATCATTCTTAATTAAAGAAAGTTTTTTTTTCAAATTTCAAACGATATTTCCAAAATTATTTCTTTTGCGGCAGCAAGGCGCCCAGTACCCGCTAGTTCTTAATAAATATTTAAACGAAACTAAAAAATGTTTCTAAACTGTAGAATCTAGGACTCAAGATCAGAAAGAATAAAGAATACAAGATATGGAGCTGGGCAAAGAAAAAAATTGAAACAAAATAAATCTGAAGGGAATTAAATAGAGGCATAACTTATTTTGCTTTTATTCTCTCTAATTTTTTTTTCCTTCAAGCTTTTGCATTCGCACTGATCATAAAAGGTGTGAAAATTTTCTCTGTTAGGGAAGATAAACGTCTGTACTTTAAAAAAAGTTTAGTTATTTTTTTCGATATGAATTACTTACTTATAAGAAAAAAAAGAGCTGGATAACAGATTACTTTTTTTATCCGGGATAATAAATCGGATATAGGGACTATATCGGTTTTTCTAGGATATGTATTTTATTTAAAGGAATAAATTTGAAAATATCCTAAAAAGATGAAAAAAAAAATGAAATTCTACAGTCAAAATCAAAGAAATATTCCAAAGTATGACGATTTCTGTATGCTTGGTCAATAATCCGAAAATTAAATGGACTTAGCAGATCCAGCCGCGGTATAATAGATTATGCATATTACAGGTGTGGATTAAGAATGAAAAAAAAGTTATAAATTCTGTCTGTGCTTTTAAATAGTATTATTCAAAACATGATAGGCAAATGTACGCAATTACAAAAAAATTTTTCTCTGTGATGAATCTGGCTGCAGAAGATTTGCCTTTAAGAGAAATATAAAAATAGGCCAGTTTCCGTAAGAAATCCCCCAGGGAATAAATTTACAGTCATATATTGGAGTTAAGTCAAGATAAAACTTTGATTAATAGAAAATACGATACTTCGCCCTTATCAAGAATCTTTGGCTCTTAGATTTGATTAGTTATCCTAAACCAACTGGAATTAAAAACTATTCAATATCATAATAAAATTATATTACCATACACGACCATAAAAAATAATATTACCATGCACCACCATAATAAAATAATAATGCTATACACTACCATTATAAATAATAGAATCAGTCATTGGTTTGCAGTTTCAATAAATAAATTGATGGTATTTATTGAATATGGTATAAAATTTTTTTATCTGTTATTAAAAAGAAGAGTAAAAATAAATTCTTATTATTACAAATTATTTGAAATGAATAATGTTTTACACTAATTTGTTTTTATTTGTAATGCACCAAATCAAGGATGTTATATCAAAAGTCGTTTGTCAAGAATACTGCAAAGAAAAGCACGTAAAATCTTGATATAATATTGTTACAAATATGAAATGTTGCTTCCCAGCAATACTGATCGTATGGTTGTGAAGAGACGTTCACATTCTATCTGGACGTCAGAGGGAAAAGCAGAAATTCGACCCCCAGCCTTGGTGACAAAAAAAAAATTGGCATCACGAATCTTCAAGTAAAAACTAGCTTCGTCGGGAAGTTTGCAGAATAGGACCGGAACATTGGAGAATCTATGTGACGTCACATCCGGTCTTCAAGGTATAAATAGACAGAGCCGCTTCTCCCCCTCTCCTATCCACACCGATAACAACCTACAACCCCAGCTCTTCATCACGACAAGCCATGATTGAAAATTACATTTCACCCCTGTCTCCACCTCAATTTCAAATTTCTGATGTCACCATGGTATCACCTACAACACATAAACAGAAAAATTCCCAAGATGAATTCCAACCTGTTCCATCCAAAAAAGCAGCAAAAAAGCCCCGTACTGAAGAAGAAAATTTCCAAATCAGCACGGAAAACGCCTTCTCCCACCTCCAAGAAGAAACCGAAAAGCTACCAAAAACAATAGCAACCATCAGCCTTGTTATCAAAGAAAACTTCAACCTAATCCTACAAGAAATAAAGAGAAAACACCCTGAAACAGAAAACCAATATCAAAGAGGATACATTCAAATACAATCAAAAACAGAAGATGCCAGACAAGAAATAATTAAATTCCTCAGATCGAAAAATCAAGATTTTATCATTAACGAAGCCCATGAAGAAAGGCCCATCAAAATAGTAATTAGAGGACTCCCGATTAACACCAGCACCGATGACATCAAAACCGAACTCGAAAACAATAATTATCAAATCAAAAGAATCAGCCAAATGAAGAACTTCCGATCAGAAACCCTCCTCCGACTATTCCTCGTAGAAGTCCGAACAACTGGTAATTTTAAAAAAATCTACAACCTCAAGCACCTATGTTTCCTGACTGTAAAAATAGAACCATACAGAAGTAAAAATACAGCTACCATATGCTATAACTGCTCCGGTTTTCACCACTCTGCCAGAAACTGCAATATCAAACCAAGATGCATTAAATGCAACGGAGAGCACCCCACCCGAGACTGCCTTATAAAAGAAAAAATAGAAAATCCTGTTTGTATCAACTGTAAAATGACCGGCCATCTTTCAGCCTGGAAAGGATGCCCCGCATTTCCAAGAGCCCAAATCTTAACAGCAAAAGTCCCAAGAAGATCCTACGCGGATGTCACTACAAGAAGCATTCCCAAAAATATTGAAAATAACCCCCCCCCCCAAGAATCCCAGAATCCATGCATCCAAGTCCAAAACCCAGACGCACAAAGCCTCCCCAAGCTACTTCAACTGGCGATATAGATGACATCAGAGAAATAAAAAGCTACCTAAACGACCTCAGAGAAATTAGAGAGCTTCTCCTTGAATTCCCCAACATCCTCCAGGCCATCAAACTTAGCAAAAACGCAAAAAACAGGCAAGAAAAACTACTCATAATCATTGACGCACTCATCCTTGAAAACTGAACACCCAATAGACCACGCCTACCGCCGAGAACAAGACTCCTGATTCGCCCACTCCTAGATCTCCTCAATACTACTTAAGACGATGTTCCTTTCCACTCTTCCATTTCTCCCCGTCTCTGGAACCGGCAACGACTTTCCACATTCTCTACCATTAGGCCCAAAAGACCAGGGCAGTTCACAACGCCAGGGCCCAAACAACCAGGATCATGGAGATAGCCTTGCTACGTAAGGCGGGAGCTCCATAAATTCTACCATCATCTCCCCCCTCTCCTACTCCCATGCTCACTGACTCTTCGACTGGTACTCGTTTGTATCTCGCCAGTAATGCTCAAAGTTCAGGGCATTATAGGACTTTAGGCTTGTACTTAATCAGGACCATGGAGATAGCCTTGCTACGCAAGGCGGGTGCTCCGTAAATTCCACCATCTCGTCAGTTAGTTAGTCTTTCGGAGTGAAAGCGATTATCTTGATTGCTTTGCAAACTGAGTGATTTTGTTCGGACTACGGCTGTTTAAAATTGTGGATTACTGTTTATTTTGTGCTGCAAATTTGTGCAAGTACGATTTTTGTTGTCATCTGTGCTCCCTGTTTTATTACTTTTAAAGAATAAATTACTATTTTTCTAGTATCCTGCTTGTCGGACTGTTCACCTACACACACCGGTCATTTTTCGTAACAATATATAGAATAAAAACACGGCATTTTGACATATAGCATTTTATGACAACAATCACATATAACAATTTGAAAGTACATATTTCTATATAGAATTCCTATATAGAATATCCTCTATAAGAATTCAGCATCAATATTATGTTTTGACAAATTTGACATACGATATTTTAATATATAATATGTTGAAATATTTCACTGTTCCTTTGTATTTTTAAAAGCATTTGAAGAAATCCTAATAACTTAGCCAGTTTCTAATTTCTTTAGAAACCTGCCCTTCGAAATTTTGTAGCTGTGCGCAGTTAATTGATTTGATCCTGTCTTGCATCCAAGAATAAAGTTTTGTAATTACGTGACATAATAAGCACTTATTTCATTTCACATTCATAAGGAAAAAGTCCACTCTTCAGACAGAATGCAAACTCAATTCCATTATTGATTTCAACCATTGAAAAATATTAAAATATTTCTAGATATGACTTAAAGGAAAAGTTTAACCTTTCTTATCATTAAATTAATAGTAACTACGAAGGAATAATAAAATTTCCTCAATGAGCAAACAGAAAGAAAAAGAACAAAATTGTATTTCACTTTACTACCTTTTGAAGCTTATATTCCGAACTAACTTTCTGACTTTTACCTAAAAGGCAGTCAATCAAGCTCGCTTCAATTCTTTTTACAAAAAGGAAATGCTTTTATCTTTTTCAAAAGGATTGGAATATAGCTTTAGGACTAATTTGAATAAGTAAAGAATCTAACACGGCACTTTTCAGGGTCGAAATTCTTAGTGTCCTTACTTCCTTCTTCATATACTGGCAGTGCCTTTGCTGTCCCTCTCTGTTATCTCACAGACTATATAATTATCCTGATGTTTTCATGTCACTTATATTAGAAGCTTCTTATGAATTTTATTTCATTTTGTGAATTATGGAGAAATTCTCAAGGAGAAAATTGTTGAAATACAATTTCCACGAAATGATTTAAATTCATTGCGTAATCACATCAAATATGCCAGTCAAAGTTAATAAAGAAAGTAAGCAGCTTCTTTGGATACCCTTAAACCATTAAATATTCTTCTGATTATAGTAAATGAGAAATTAAATAAAAACTTATGCATTATTATGTACTGAAAGGGAGAAAATTGAATAATAAAGTGTATTCAATGCATGATGGATTCATGACCATGTCTTGGATTTTATTACTTCTTTATTCTTATTTTCTTACATTGGGAAATCAGTTTCTATATATCGAATAAAATTTCTATACATCAGACAAAAATGTTGGCTTAAAAATATTATGCATTTCTACTACAGGCAAAATGGGCTCTTGAATTTCAATCATAAGAAGGAGTATGAATAACATAAGAAAAAAAACAGCTTCGCCAATGCGTATTGCAATAGAAATTCATGAATGGATACAAAATCTTTTTTTAAAAAGTAATAGAATCCTATCGATGTTTATATATCAATATCGGCCTTTCTCCTATGATTCCCTTCCCATGAGCGATATTTTGTCTTTAAATTCAGTTCAATTTTTAATTTCTTATAGTGAGCATTTATCCGTAAATAGACTTATTCTAAAGTATTGGGAAAATGCTCCGTTTCAAAATGTTTAGAAAGTTAAAGATGAAAAATAGAAACGTGAAAAAATATAACGAACTCGGACAAATACAATATAAACAACTTTGAAAAATCGTGATTATCGTATTAGAAACTCGTATCGTATTAGAAAAATCGTATTAGAAACTTTGAAAGCATTGGCAGGAAACGAGATCGCAGTTTTAGTGCTTTATAAACAATTTTATTTGTCTATTTTTTAAAAACAAATTTCTTTGATAATTTAATTTTTAAGAAAACATATCATCTATGCATGGTTTAATTTAGTTAGAATATCAAAAACTTGGAACTGTACATCAAAATTTCTATATATCGAATATTTCTCCATGAATATTCAAGTTCAATATATAGAGATTCATTTGTATATTATATAAAGTATATAAATTAAAGTAAAGTGAAGTAAGTAAAGTAAAGTAAGTAAAGTATATAAAGTAAATTAAAGTGAAGTAAGTAAAGTATATAAAGTAAA